>JAPYZD010001716.1:0-19119 GCA_030522725.1 Ichneumoninae sp. B BG-2022a
CATGTCAAATTTCCGATCGATACCTCCATGTTTACTCGAATTAGACTGTTTTTAATAATTTTTCAAAAAACTCAGAAAAACTCAAAATCCCATAAAATCCCTTCGATGGATTTCGGCTAAATTCAATACCAAAAATCTTTGGTCATAGTATTATATTTATGTGCAATTTCAGAACGATTGTTCAAAATGTTAAGTACTCTGACACTAAAATCTCCAAAAAAATATTTTTCACGAAAACAAAGCTTCCTCAATGAGGAAGCAAAAACAATACGATTCCGCGCCTGCCATGCAATTCGACGACGCGGTTTCTCCACCCGATATCGCGGTCAATCGTGCAGTCCATAAAGCGCCAGTTACGAAGCGACGATCGTTTCAGCTGTCCGTCTTTCCTCGCGTCCTTCCCGGGGCTCACGCACATGACGTTGCGCGCAATCAAACGTGCCTTACCCACGAGGTGATGAAAACGTACGTGTGCCAACCGTTCGGCATATACGTGCCTAGTCGCACGAACGAAATTTCGTACGCCGGTCGATTTATCGCTGACGATGGGAATACCTGCGGTTCGCCGATCGCGGCTCTGAGTCACGATCACTCATGGCCGATATTTCACATATGCTCGTTTAGTGTGCGGAGGCGCTCGCGCGCGGGCCGAAAACGGATTCAAAGTACTCACTTCGAGTATCGGCCACCCAAAATACCTCGCCCTATCGGACACCCCACGTGACCGTCCGGTTCGCCACGCGACGCTTGACCGGCCGTTTTAAAGATTTTCGATAACGCAAACACGTCGCGCGTGCCGTCGCTTCAGCCTCGCGTAACTCCCGTCCAGCTCTAACCCGCGAACCCACATATTGTATACCGTTTCTATTATAAATCGACCGACGACAAAATCAGCGACGAGAGACCCGTGCACGCGCGGCGCACATTCGCGCCCACGTGATCGGTATCGCGCACAAACTGTCGAGACTGTTTTAATAACGTGACTGGAGGTCGCGCTCGACGGCGCGAAGAAACATTTAAAAAGAATCGTCAACGCGATCGTTCTTTCCGCGCGAGGCTAATAACGCACCGGCGCGTGTCTTTGCGAGCGTTTTGAGAACCAACTTCGACGCTCCTCATCGCTGTAACCGGGGCAAAATGGGACAGTGAGGGAAAAATTCAATTTTCCAGTCATTTTTGGATGCGATACTTTTGTATTTTGTCCCAACAATACACATCCGGATTTTCGAACCCGTTTTTCCCCACGTACGACCGTTGCCACCATCCAAAAGTTATTGGGATATTTCGTTATGCCCCGCTGTGCTATTTTGCCTCGCTCTTGCCTATCTTTGCGATAAGAGCGTTTTTTTAGACTTTTGACATTCGGTAGAAAGTGGTTCAAGAAAGCGGTAAGAAATAGCAGTCGCTGTAGGGGAAACCGGGGCAAAATGGCACAGCGGGGCGAAACGGGACAGTGAGGGAGAAATTCAATTTTCCAGTCATTTTTGGATGCGACATTTTGTCCTAACGATACATCCGGATTTTCAAACCCGTTTTGCCCCACGTACCACCATCGCCACCATCCAAAAGTTATTCCAGTTTGCCCCGATGTGCTATTTTGCCCCGCTGTGCTATTTTTCCCCGCTGTGTTATTTTGCCCCGCTGTGCCATTTTGCCCCGCTGTGCCATTTTGCCCCGCTGTGCTATTTTGCCTCGCTGTGCTATTTTGCCCCGCTGTGCTATTTTGCCCCGCTCTCGCCTATCTTTGCGATAAGAACGTTTTTTTTTTTTTTGGGACTTTTGCCATTCGGTAGAAAGTGATTCAAGAAAGCCGTAAGGATATAGCACTCTGTTTACCTCAAGGAAAACCGCGAACGATGTCGATGACGAGGATGAGTCGACCAACAATTTTAGCAATCGGCATTTGACAAACGTCACGAGTCTTGGACGCGTTTGAGCCTGCACGCCTTGCGGCTATATCCGGAAATAGATAGCCGTTCGGAAATAGTTACCTCGTCAAAAGAGAGACAGTTATGTTCGGTGAAACTTTGGAATCGTTAGCGTCGGCAAAAAAATCGGTTGCGTGGAAATTATTTTTTTGGTAATGTTTCTGATCGATAGTGTTATTGCGCGTCGAAGAGGATCGTCGATATAGTTGACGACCGATAGCGCATGATCACGAAAAATTGTCGAGTAAAATTTCAGGGCTACGTGACAAAATGGTCGCAGATAAAGCGTTCTTCACATGTGTTCTTACGGCAGCGTTTATTACAATGATAAGCGCGAAACACGTGTTTCCACCGACGTGCCTTAGTCACGATGATGCGCATGCATGGCAACCGAACGAGTCACATGTTGCTCAACCCGCGTATTAAAACGAAAACCACGCGATCGGCGTTTCTCCGGAAACCCGGATGGAAACGTCGGACGCGCCATTATGTCAATCTTTGATCAAATGTAGCCTTAATTTATATTCCTTCTGTCGGACGCACAAAAAATAGTAAACAAGATAACGAACGTCTGTTGGAAAATTGGGCGACCTCAATCGCATGTTGCTCGACTCGTGTATTAAAAAACAAAATTCACGCCATCGTCGTTTCCCAGAAAACCGGGACCAAAATGGCGCCCGCGCGAGGCCATTGACGCAATCGATCCCTGGTATCTTTAATTTCATCTTCCTCGACTGGAGGCACAAAAATAGTAAACAAAGTAACGAACGCCTGTTGGAGAATTGGGAGAATCGCGTGTTGCTCAACGGGCGTATTAAAAAAAATGTCACGTTATCGACGATTCTGAGAAAACGGGGACCAGCATGATAATCGACTGTCGTAATCGACTACCTTTAATACAGTATATCTAATTTATTATTATTCGGCTAGATGCAAAAAAAAAAAATAGTAAACAAAATAAGGAACGTTTGTTAGAATACTGGCAGAGCCATAATAAAGCTGTGCCAATAATAGAGCTTAAATAAATATGGCGAATTGTTTTTTCTACGCGATAATTCGAGTATCGCTGAGGACATTCATACATGTCAGACAAGCATGATTCACCTGTTCGGTGAATCCTTAATTTATTTTTGTTCGGCGAGATGCAAAAAAATTGTAACCAAAATAACCAAAATAAGGAGCGTTTGTTAGAGAATTAGGAAACCCATTAAATGAGTGGTACATTTTTTTCTGCGTGACAAATGAATAACGCTAAACGACATTCATACATATCAGACAAGCACGATTCACTTAATAGCTGGTCGGTAAATCCTTCATTTATTTTTGGCCAGCTAGATGCAAAAAAATAGTAAACAAAATAAGGAACGTTTTTTTAGAGAATTAGGAAACCCATTAAATGAGTGTGGTAAATTGTTTTTTCTGCGCGACAGTTCGAGTAACGCCAAACGACATTCATGCATGTCAGACAAGCACGATTCACTTGAATAGCTGGTCGGTAAATCCTTAATTTATTTTTGGCCAACTAGATGCAAAAAAATAGTAATCAAAATAAGAAACGTTTTTTTAGAGAATTAGGAAACCCATTAAATGAGTGTGGTAAATTGCTTTTTCTGCGCGACAGTTCGAGTAACGCTAAACGACATTCACACATGTCAGACAAGAGCGATACAGGTGAATAGCTGGTCGGCCGCCGGGAAGTTATTGCGTTTAGCAAGGCCGTGCGTACCCGGCAGTCGTATTTATAAACTTACTTGTCATTATTTGCACAAGTCAAAAGCATTGTTATTTTCTTATTGCCGGCTGCATTCGTTTATTATTTTTCTCTCTCCTCCCTCCCACTGCCGCGCTCTTTTTCGTTCTTTTATCGTTCCCCGGCGCGTACGTGCCTCAGCGCCAGACGCCGCAGTCCGTCGCTGGAGGCTTCTTTTTTTATCAGCGAACTCTCGTGACGGGAAATTTTGCTTGTGTGGGTCTGCGTGAATCGGCGAGGGCCACTGGCCCCTCTCCGGCCGTCGTCGGCTCGGCTGACGATAGGAAGAAGTTGAGGGAATCGCGTGACCCGGCCGCGGTGATGCACGACCGGACGCCGGCCGATCTTGCCTCCCTAAAAACGAGATACACTACTTGCGTCATGGATGACGTTAAATTCTCAAAAAAATAAAATAAAATAAATAAATAAAAAAATGAGGCTTTCTTGCTTCGAACTTCTAAAGTAGAAAAGAACTAATGGAAGAGACGATTCTGATTTTTCGGACGTAGACGCTATATTTGATTTCTTGCGATTCTCTTTCCGATCGGCGCATCGATCTTGCCTCCCCAAAAACGAGACACACTACTTGCGTCACGGATGACGTTAAATTCCCCAAAAAAAATTGGATTTTTATTGTTTCGAGCTTCTGAAGTAGAAAAGGATAAATGGAAAAGATGATTCTGATTTTTCGGACTTGGACGCTATATTTGATTTCTTGCGATTCTCTTCTCGGTCGACCGGTCGATCTCATCTTCCCAAGAATGGGATTCACTGCTCGCGTCACGCATCACGTTAACATTCCCAAATTTTTTTTTTTTATTTTTATAAAAAGATAAATGTAAAAGTCGATTCTGGTTTCTCGAACTTACGCGCTAAATGTAATTTCGCTGGGTCTCTTCTACGGCATTCGAGCTCTTCTCCCGCCGCTGCGCAAGATCGATTCCGTAAACTTGAGTAACCCACGAGAATCCAAACAAAACGTCTCTGGTTGAGCACGAGACGAGATAACGCTGTAACTTGGACGGTTCGGTTATAGCCGGCCATAGTTCTATGCTCTTTCTCGGATTTGTTATGCTTATGAGACTCGAGCGATCCGGTAAGTCCCGGTTATCGGTTGAAAAACACACAGCCCGGGACCACCGCGGTCACAGCTTCGAGATAACTCGTTCGTAATGCGTTCGTATACCGGGCGCAGAGTTCAACGCGACCGGTTATATCCGGAAAACGACGATGGCTCGGCCCCGTTTAGCGTTTCATACATTCATATATATATTTCTTTTTTTCTTTCAAACTTATTTCTTCTTTCACTTTAATGATCGCGTCGAGCTTCATCGTTGACTTCAGCCTATTATTTCATTTTTTATTCTCCCGCCCCTTCGGCCGTATGCGGCGTACACATCACGCGCGCGCCCCTGGGGTTACGCGAGACGATGTTCAGCCGCGACTTATGGACCTGGCGACTCGATTTCTGTATGTAAATTCGTAGTTCTCTCCTAGCGCGCTGTCGCGTACAGCGGCTCGGATACTTCGACGGAAGGGAAGGGGACGATTCCCCGGACGATGTACCACGATTTGTGCGTTACATACACAATAATGAATCTGCGATGTTGTTGTTATTGCTTTCGCAATCGGATAGCGGACGAAAAACAGCTCCCAATGGAAAAATATCCAGACGATAACCACTTTGCTCGTTTCGTTGAGCGGGAAAAAGGTGTAAATTTAATTTGCACGTCGCTTCCTTATTTTTTTTTATCATCTTGCGCGTGGTTATCTCTGGGGGAGAGTTCGTTGATCGATTTCTCGACTGGAAATCGACGGAACGGGTGTAACAGGTAGATGTACAGATTCGGGAAGAGTCGCTCTTTAACAATCGATGTGTAACGTTTCCCCGTTACCGCGCATGCGCAACGAATTTAATAATCTTCATAATAATAAAATTTATATCGATTGGACACTCACACCGATACTCACAGATGCCCACACGAATACCCATCGATACTCACACGGGTACTCAACGATACTCACACGGATATTTATCGATACGCATCAATACTCACACAAATACCCATCGATACACACACGAATACTCATCGATACTCATCAATATTCACACACGAATACTCATTGATACTCATCAATATTCACACGGATACTCATCGATACTCGTCAATATTCACACGGATACTCATCGATACTCATCAATACTCACACGGTTACTCATCGATATTCATCAATACTCACACGGTTACTCATCGATATTCATCAATACTCACACGGATACTCATCGATACTCGTCAATACTCACACGGATATTCATCGATACTCATCAATACTCACATAGATACTCATCGATACTCATCGATACTCATCAATACTCACACGGATACTCATCGATACTCATCGATACTCATCGATATTCATCAATACTCACCCGGAGACTCGCAGATACTCACTGATTCTCATAGGTACTCATAAATACTCATAAATACTCACAGATGCTCGTAGATATTCATTCGGATATTTGCACAAACATTCACAGATACTGGCAGATACGGCGAGCGCGCGAGCTAACATAACGGCGTGTGATATTTATAAGTGTCGGTGATATTTATCTTTAGCGAGATTCCGACAATTTAAGGCGCCATGAGAGGCACGAACTTCAGGGAAGTTCCTTAAGGGCTATACGACGTCGAGAATAAAATAACAATTATACCGACGGCGTATCTCCGCTGGAGCGAATAGAGTGAACAATAGAATGAAACGTCCTTGTTGAGCAGATATAGATCGTTTGAGAAAAGCTAAATGGGCGAATTGTTCCCTTAATAGACTTTCGAGCATACATATAACGGAGAACTGGGGCGATCAAACACTTGTTGCTTCGCTCATTATATCACAGCTATGTATCTCGTCTCTAGAAATTCGCTGCCGGTTATTCCCATACCTACTTCCCTGTACGTAACGATTGATGATTATGCAATCTGCTCGCGCCCTTATTCAATCCGTCTATCCAGAACTCGCAAAAATCGATATAGCGAAAATCAGAGCACAATTTTTATTTTTTTTAATTTTTTGGATTTTATTTTTTAAAAACATGCATGTTGTTGGGATCGAGTAAATTCTTCTTGCCAATTTTTAGTGAGCTAAATACAGTAGAAAAGTATTCGCGGCTGTGCCTCAGACCGGAAACCAAAGCTCCGAAAATAGTTCCCTAAATCAGAGCTCGATAAATGTAAAAAAAAATATATATATTATTTTTTTAAAACATGCATGTTGTTGTGATCGGGTAAATTCTCATTGCCAATTTTTAGTTAGCTAGAGATAGCAGAAGAGTATTCGCGGCTGTGCCCCAGACCGGTCAAGGTAAGGTGGTCTATGACGCGATGAGCTCAACCGCGCGAGAATCCGCGGTTCGACTTCCTAATGACTCACCGTCTCGTTCAGCAAAACTCGTCGCCGACGAAGGTGTCCTATCGATCGTGACACCGTTTCAACGAATCGATATAATACCGACGTACCCGAACAACGAGACGCAGCCGAACAAAACGGTATTCATCGATTTACCGAGCGGTTATTGAGGCGCGAGTCTTACGCCGAACGTTTTCCAATATTTTGCAAAGGCTTATCGCTGAGGAGTCACGCGTTCAGTGATTCTAATTATAAGAAACCGATCACGACAACATGCATGTTTAAAATTTTTTTTTTTTTTACATTAATCGAGCTCCGATTTCGCGAACTATTTCCGAATCTCTGGTTTCCGGTCTGGGGCACAGCAGCGAATACTTTTCTACTGTCTTTAGTTACGTAAAAATTGGCGAGGAGAATTTACTCGATGACAACAATATGCACGTTTTTAAAAAATTAATAATTTTTTTTACATTAATCGAGCTCCGATTTCGCGAACTATTTCCGGAGCTCTGGTATCCGGTCTCCGGCACAGCAGCGATTACTCTTCTGCTGTCTGTAGCTAACTAAAAATTGGCAAGGAGAATTTACCCGATCGCAACAACATGCATGTTTTTAAAAAATTAATAATTTTTTTAACATTAATCGAGCTCTGATTTCGCGAACTATTTTTGGAGCTCTGGTTTCCGGTCTGGGGTACAGCAGTGAATACTTTTCTACTGTCTTTAGCTAACTAAAAATTGGCTAGGAGAATTTACTCGATGACAACAACATGCACGTTTTTAAAAAATTAATAATTTTTTTTTACTTTATCGAGCTCCGACTTCGCGAACTATTTCCGAATCTCTGGTTTCCGGTCTGGGGCACAGCACCGAATACTTTTCTACTGTCTTTAGCTAACTAAAAATTGGCAAGGAGAATTTACTAGATCACAACAACATGCACGTTTTTAAAAAATTAATAATTTTTTTTTACATTAATCGAGCTCCGATTTCGCGAACTATTTCCGGAGCTCTGGTTTCCGGTCTGGGGCACAGCAGCGAATACTTTTCTACTGTCTTAAGGCCGAACGTTTTCCAATATTTTGCAAAGACTTATCGCTGAGGAGTCACGCGTTTCAGTGATTCTAATTATAAGAAACAGTCGAGTCACCGTGCGTCTTTCCAGTTATATCCGGACATCTCGACACCGAGAACTCCTTATCGCACCGACCTCGATGCTCCGTTTGGGTTTTTTCCTTTTTTTTAATCCCTCTATCGCTATATTGTCGGTGCCTCGTCGCTCTTGTCTTCTCGCTGGCAAAATGTATGTGCGACATTGAAATTGCGTTAACACGGATCGTTCGGTTTCCGTGACTTTATTTTTAATCGATCCGGCCGGAGGACGAGGCGCGATCGTGTCGGCATGATTTTACGGGAGGTCGAGCGAAGTTTTCACTCGAGACATTTTAACTGTCAATAGACAAGTGCGACGTAACGAGCGCTCAATCGGCCTCAAGAATTCCGCAGAACACAATTACCGGAGTAGCTTTCCATAGCGGTGCAGTTCGCGCGACGGAGATAATTTAGATTTCATTATTTAAATTTCTATTTCAATTACCGTCGAGCCGTGCACGAGATTCTTTCGCGGGGAATAAGTTTGTCGAGTTAATTTATTACAGCGGCGAAGAAACCCGCGAGACCATTGAGTAATCGAAGAAAAATGCATTGACCAACGAATTGATGTCGTCTGTCCTTGGGATTGGACGATTGCGTAAAATAACGCTAGGATGAATAAGAAAAAAATGCATTTTCTTGCTCAAGAAAAAAAAAATGGTTTTACAAATAATCTTGCCTAAAGGCAAAACTATTTTTTGATCGGAATAAACCAATTTTACTTTTCAACAAAAAAATTGTTTCAATGTTAATTAAAACAACGTTAGTTTATTACGGTGGCGAAATATTCCACAAGTTCATTGAGAAACTTAAAAAAAAATTCTTAGCCAACGAATTGCTGTCGCAAGTCATTCGGTTTGAATGACCGCATAAAATAACGATAGCATAATTAATAAAAATGCATGTTCATGCTAAAAATTTGCATGCTTGCTTGAAATTGTATTTAAGCAAAACTATTTTAAGATCTAAAAACCCTAATTTTATTTTTTCAACGGGCATTCAAATTTTCATGCTCTCCAATTTCGGTAGTTGCTAAGATAAACCATTGTTTCAATGCAAATTACCACAAAGTTATGAAGAAATGCTCAAAATCAAAAAAAGTCCCCTATTTAGGCAAAACTATTTTCGCGTCCAAAAAAAAACAAATTTTATTTTTCCGACGAGCATTAAAATTTTCGATCTCTCGAATTCACGTAGTTATCCAGGTAAACCGCTGTTTTAATGAAAAACGGGCAAAGAGGTCGGAAAGTACAAAGCTCGGTGCAGTTTCTCCCATAGCGGTGAGGTCATCGTGCAACTGCTCTATCTCGTCGTTAGTTATCCGCGATGCGAGTTCATGCTAAAAATTTGCATGCTTGAAATTGTATTTAAACAAAACTATTTTAAGGTCTAAAAAGCCTAATTTTATTTTTCCAACGGGCACTCAAATTTTCGTGTTCTCCAATTTCGGTAGTTGCTAAGATAAACCATTGTTTCAATGCAAATTACCACAAACTTACAAAGAAATGCTCAAAAGAAGAAAAAGTCCACTATTTAGGCAAAACTATTTTCGCCTAAAAAAAAAAAATATATATATTTTTCCAACGAGCATTAAAATTTTCGATCTCTCGAATGCACGTTGTTATCAAGGTAAACCGTTGTTTTAGTGAAAAACGGGGCAAAGAGGTCGGAAAGTACAAAGCTCGGTGCAGTTTCTCCCACAGCAGTGAGGTCATCGTGCAACTGCACTATCTCGTCATTAGTTATCCGCGATGCGAGTTTTGCGTGAGCGCTAATGCGTGCAACGCGTGCGCGCTCTCGCGTTACGAACGAATGTTTATTTTAACGTTCGCTCGAGATTGCGTGTGTGCGGCACAGAGGCGGCCCCGTATAGGAACGTCAGCCAATGCACGATCGAAGTTTCGCGTAACCGAACGAAAAAGCGACTCACGTGTTGTTCGTTAAAGTTTCGCGAAACGTACACGTGATATCGGAACGTTTCGCTCGGGGGCATCGAGAGGGCGATCCACGCGGTGGCAAAGCTCCGCGAAAGACACACGAATACAACCTGCAGGTTGAGCACCGCTCGCACTCGTCCGATCGTTCGAGACTGCGTAACATCGGGAACTGATCCGCGGGCTTCTTTAGTCTCACTTGTTGTCTCGACTGAGCTGGAGGCGAATCCTGCACCGCCAGTGTAAATCAGACCCGAATAAAACATTGCGATAATCAAGACGCGATACTAAGTTTTTTTTAATCGATCTATGGAAACAAAACTTTATCTATAAATAAAGGACGATAATTTTTTTTTACTTATAATCTGTATATAATCTACGATTATACTATAAAATTGTAATCACCGAAAGTCATTCGGGGAATCGACCACCTATTATAGGATGTCTTGATCGCGCGCACACGATCGCTGGATACGATTCGATCGGCTGCGATTGAAACTGATCGTTTCGATAGCAATTACAAAAATAAAAGACACAAAGTTCGACGTCGCATGTGAAGGAGAGTTTTGTGAATTGTTCTTGTGGGGATAGAAAAATCGAAAGACACTGAGTGTGCAGTTTACTTTGATTAACGAAAATTCGTAACACAATGGTCACGCACAGTATGGAGAACATTTTGAACATGAAGTACTACGGACCTAGCAGCAACGACGAGGCCTCTGTGCACTCGCCACCCTCGAGGAAGAGGCGGTGTTTGAATAAAGAGGTGTGATATTGCGATTGAGTTTATTAATTATTTGTTCGGGTATTTTCTACACTTTTGAGGAATAATATTTTCTCATATATTGAAAGCATACACTTTTTTTAACTTCAGAATTATTAACGACGTATTATAGCAATAACGTTGAGAGGCGCCGGCATTTTTTTTGGTGATGTTGCGATTGAGTTTATTAATTATTTGTTCAGGATTTTCTACATTTTTGAGGAGTATATCGGGCGCATAAACTGTATTTTTACCTTCAGAATTATTAGCGACGTATTATAGCAATAACGTTCGAAGGCGCCGGCATTTTTTTGGTGACGTTGCGATTGAGTTTATTCATTATTTGTTCAGGGATTTTCTACACTTTTGAGGAATAATTTTTTGTCATATATCGAGAGCAAAAACTTTTTTTTAACTTCAGAATAATTAACGACGTATTAACGATTATAGCAACACGTTGAAGGCGACAGAATTTTTTTGGTGACGTTGCGATTGAGTTTATTAATAATTTGTTCAGGGATTTTCTACATTTTTGACGAATAATATTTTCACATATATCGAGAGGATAGAATTTCTTTTACTTGTGGATGATTAATGACGTATTATGGCAATGACGTTAGGAGGCGCCGGTGTATTTTTTGCTCGCGAGGTTTACCGGGAATATGACGCAAACACTGAAACTCATGCTTGTTTGCATTAATCGAATTATTCCTTGTCGATCCTGATGACGCGTTTACGGACCCTCGCTCCATTTATCGCCACGTTGAACAAAATTATTTATAGTTGAATTTTTATTAATTTTTCCAGCAAGATCCAATGTCGCACAGGATCATCGAGAAGCGAAGAAGAGATCGAATGAACAACTGTCTCGCCGATCTCAGCAGACTCATCCCAGCGGAGTATTTGAAGAAGGGCCGAGGACGGGTCGAAAAAACTGAAATCATCGAGATGGCTATTCGTCACATGAAACACCTGCAGGGACTTCGCCCAGGTGAGTTTCTTACATTTCATTTTTGTGAATTAAAATTTCTTAAATTAATTTTTGTTAATTCAAATTTTTTAAATTAATTTTTCTTAATTCACATTTAAAAAATTAATTTTCGTTAATTCAAATTTTTTAAATTAATTTTTGTTAACTCAAATTTTTTAAATTAATTTTTGTTAACTCAAATTTTTTAAATTAATTTTTGACAATTAAATTTTTTAAATTTAATTTCTGTCAATTCAACTTTTTTTATACAATTTTTTTCTTCATTTTCGTAAATTCATCGATTTATCGAGGAGTTTTGCCCGCGTCGATCGCCCCTTTAGTTTAATCAAACAAAAAATTAGTCGGTAATGTTATTAATTTTCTCGATGATCCTGTGCAACATTGGATCTTGCTGGAAAAATGAATAAAAATTCAACTATATAATTTTCCATCATAGATTCCAAGCTCACGTCGCCGGCGACGCCGATACACTCGCATCCGGAAGACAGCGTCGACAGCATTTCTCACTCGGCGACTTCCTCCTCGGCGGCGGAACACTACAGACTCGGATTCCAGGAGTGTCTAAGCGAAACTATGCATTTCCTCGTCGACGTTGAAGGGTTCTTCGCGCGCGACGCCCTCTGCGTGCAGCTGATCAGTCACCTACAGCAGCATTGCGAAAAAATCCTAGCGACAAGTAAGTTCGGTTTCCATAATGTAAATTACATGGATTAATTTTGGTCTCACCGACCCGAGTGGATTAATTTTGGTCTCACCTGAAATAGAATTATTTGACTTTCTCGAACGCATTTCACATTCGCCTCCGACACGCTTCAATTTTCGTTTTATCGAGGAATTCGTGGCGCCTAAAATTACCCGAACAAGACTCACTTTCCAAAACACCCGCGTTTCGATAAATAAACGAACGGTGAAATGAATCGATTAATTTGGGTCTCGCAGCTCCGAAACGGACTTATGCAATTTTCTCGAACACAATTAATCTCCGGTACGCCCCAACTTCTCGTTAGATCGAGGTATTCGTGGTACTGAAAATCATCCGGATGAGCGCCACTTCCTGAAAACACCGGAATATGGGAAATGAATGGATGCTGAAATGAATGGATTAATTTTGGTCCCACCGCTCCGAAATAGAATTATGCGATTTTCTCGAACACATTTCGCATTCATCCCCGGCAGGCCGTCCCACCCTATAAATATGGGTACAGACTCTATTAATGTTTCGCAAAGTGCTTTCGATCCGCTTCCTGCTCATGCTCTGATTACGACGATAAAAGCTTTGTTTCTACCCTCGCGGCTAAATCGGGCCAGAAACTGTTAATCTTATCCTCCACCCAAACTGAGGAAAAAAAAATAGTTGGATTAACCAAGACGTTTTCACCTGCGTTCAAAGGCGTAATTTAGTTGGTACAGTCAAATATTTAGTTTAAATAAAAATATTTAGTTTACATCAAAATATTTAGTTTAAATCAAAATATTTAGTTTAAATCAAAATATTTAGATTAAATCAAAATATGTAGTTTAAATCAAAATATTTTGAATCGACTGAAGCGATTAATCTTTCAAGAAAATAATGATTTAGTTGTACCAACCAAATAACCACTTTGAACGTAGGGGAGAGTGGGGCAAAATGGGATAGTGTGAAAAAACGGGATAATGGGACAAAACGCAATTTCCCAGTAACTTTTGGATGGTGACGGTAAGTGGGGCAAAACGGAGTTAAAAATCCGGATGAATCATTGGTACAAAATGGGACATCCAAAAATTCTTGGGAAACTGAGTTTTGTCCCACTGTCCCATTTTGCCCCGCCCTCCCCAATGTGACCGCGAATTAGGTTAATCCAACAATACATTTTTCTCAGTGCATCAAGCGAAGGTTCCCAAACTAATCAGCAATGCTATTAATTATTTTCCAGGCGACAGGCTGGGATTCCCCAATCCGGAAATGCCGACCTTGAACGGCTCGTCGAGTTCCGGCTTCGCTCACAGCACCATTCCGACCCTCTGTCCGCCGAACAGTCACTCGGATCACGGATCGAGCTCCGGCGTGAGTTCCTTCGGCGACCCCGAACGTCCCATAAGACCAATCATTCCACCTCCGACCATTGTCAGCGACGACAGCAATCACAGCACCCACTCGCAGAGCGCGCCGTCCGTCTCGAGGCCAACCAATTACAAATTCAAGAGCTCGATAAAACAGAGATTCTCCGCCGAGAGGATAAAGTCGAGTCCACCACCGAATTCGGAAAAGCCTCACGGCGTTCCCATATTCGCGCTTCACGACGCCGGCGCTTTTTACGTCCCGTTGACCATCGAGTCCAGCGTCCTCAGGCCTCATCTCACCTTCGTACCGGACACCGGTCCCGACACGGTACTTCATCCAGTAACGATATCGGTCAACTTCAATCACTCGCCGACACTCGCCTGGTCGCATCACAGTCCTACACATCAGGAGCATCTATAATGAACGGTCTTGGAAAAATTAACGGCACTCGCTCCATCCGTCTCGCACACGCTCTCGCCTCGAACGATTACCAAGAAAACAGACGAAAAAAAATTAAAATAAAAGGATGAACCAAACGCTTTTATATATTTTTAATTTTTTTGTTTGCGGCGTGTTACGAGAGCCGGAAAAAAAACCATCGTTCGCGGAACAAAAGCCGACCGTACGCTTGCCATCGGTGTGACGATACGAGAAATATTGTTATTGCGGTTCGTTAGCTCGCTGTCACGATCCCGTGAACGCGTTACGTATAAAACGAGGTAAATACCGTTTTTCACACAATTAACCATGCGGCTGTGGTCGCTTTGGCATTTACGAGGCTGAGCGCGGAGCTGTGTCTTTCGGTCCCGTCTTCGATTCGACGTTAGAATACTTCGACGAATTTTCGAAACACAAGGAATTCGTCGTTCATGTGCGACTGGTAATCTCAATGAAAGTTTTGTTATTGTTTCACGCCAGAGTTTGCTTATCGAATTGTGAATTTTGAGCTACGACCTAATTTGTACGCGAAAAATCGGACGATCGATTGATCAGCGAAAAAGGAATGTAACTTTTTTCTCGCCGATTTTCTGGAATTGTTGAAAAATTGGATTATACACATTATCGAATTTTTCGAGAACTTTTCGAACGAAAAAATTCACCTTTGATATGCGACTGGTAATCTGAATGAAATTTTTGTTATTACAATTTCACGCCAGAGTTGGTTTATCGAACTGAGAATTTCAAGTAATGACTTAATTTATATGCAAAAATCGGACGATTGATTGATCAGCGAAAAACGCATGTAACTTTTTTTTGCCGATTTTCTGGAATTGTTGAAAAATTGGATTATACACACTATCGAATCGAAGCTCCATCGCAGTGAAACGACGGATAGATATGACGCCAGATTTTCTCGAGAACTTAAAAACAAATTAACCATTGATATGCGACTGGTAATCTGAATGAAATTTTTGTTACTACAATTTCACGCCAGAGTTGGTTTATCGAACTGGGAATTTCAAGTAACGACCTAATTTGTACGTGAAGAATCGGGCGATCGATGGATCAGTGAGAAACGCATGTAACTTTTGTTCTTCTCCGATTTTCTGAAATTGTTGAAAAATTGGATCAAACACATCACCGAATCGAAGCTCCGTCGCAATGAAACGACGGATAGATATGACGTCAGATTTTTTGGAGAACTGTTCTAAAAAAAATTCATTATTGATATGCGACTGGTAATCTGAATGAAATTTTTGTTATTATAATTTCACGCCAGAGTTGGTTTATCGAACTGAGAATTTCAAGTAACGACCTAATTTGTACGTGAAAAATCGGACGATCGATTGATCAGTGAGAAACGCGTGTAACTTTTGTTCTTCTCCGATTTTCCGAAATTGTTGAAAAAATTGGATCATACCCATCACCGAATCGAAGCTCCGTCGCGGCGAGCGACGGAGAGACACGAGTCTGTGACGCGCGGGCGCGATTTGATTGGTGAGTGGTAAACCGATCGAGCGAACATTTACCAATCAGTATTAACTCCACATGTTCGCACTCTGTAATTTTTCCGACCAAACGGGCGAAAATAACAAATCGTCGTCCCGGCGGGTTTGCGTGCGTGACGTAATCGGTTCGTCACGTTTATCTACCCGCAATGAGGTCATCGCCGGCGCGCGTGAATGTTACGTCGATCGACGCTCGATTAATGTTTCTTACGATGTTACGTGATAATAGATTTTACGATTGTTTGGTCGATTGAACGGAATTTTCCTTTTTTTTCGTGCTCTCTGAGATCTCCCGTAGTGAAAGATAACGTGAGCGAACGAGCGCGATTGAAGCGTGAAAAACATGTTTTGGGCGATGTTACTCTCGAGTGTGTCACGACGAATCTTGCGGCGAGGCGATGCTCATATCGTACGTTAACTTTAGTGTAATACGATAGTTAGTCGGCACAAAAAAGAAACCATCGAGCGTTCTGCTATCTGTAAACGAACCACCGTGAGACTCGAGATGAGAGAAAGTTGACACAGGCAGGGCCCTCTTATTTTCATTCACGTGTTTCAACGATGGACAGAACGCTTGTGCGATTTGTTTTCGACGGGAAACTGTGAGGCGATGAACTTCCGTGAAGAAAAAAAAATATAGAAACAAGTTCGATCGAGTGAGGATCAAGGTCTGCTCGACGCCCCGCTCGACGGGGCCCTCAGCAACTGAAGACTGACTGAGACCTGCATTACATTAAATTCTTATAAGTTCGTTGCAT
Organism: Ichneumoninae sp. B BG-2022a; assembly: GCA_030522725.1. NCBI lineage: Eukaryota > Metazoa > Arthropoda > Insecta > Hymenoptera > Ichneumonidae > Ichneumoninae sp. B BG-2022a. Next base: position 16,671 of record JAPYZD010001716.1, read on the forward strand.
TAAATATATTTGTACATACCACGCCTAGTTGTGATGTTAACGAAGAATTTATGAAAAAATAATATAAATTATATTTACTGTAATCGTCGAGCGTTATTGTAGATTTTCTGCATTGAGAGAAGGATCTCGGAAAAATTACCAAGTTGTATGGTAAAATTCGACCAGGCAACATGGCATACCAGCAGCACTAGCGATATGTGTACTTTTCACAGAGGACATTTTTACCCAATCCATGTTATCATTTTTTCCAGAAAAATTACCAAAGGATTGGCAAATTTTTGCGCATCTGACTAAGAATTTCGTTGATTAAAACTGAGATTTTTATAGATAACATTTTTTAATGTATGCATGTATAAAAAAAACTGCCGATTGACCCCCAATAACCTTAAACAAACGGTTCGCGATTGCGAAGCCACCGATTACTATATTTTGCAGTAAGGTATTTTGCATACCCGCAGCAGCACTAGCGATATGTGCAATTTTTACACAAGATATTTTTACCCCATACATGTGATAATTTTTTCCAGAAAAATTACCACAGGATTGGCAAATTTTTGCGCATCTGGCTAAGAATTTCGTTGATTAAAACTGAGATTTTTACAGATAACATTTTTTAATGTATGCATACATTTAAAAAATTGCCGATTAACCCACAAACCTAAAACAAACGGTTCGCGATTGCAAAGCCACCGATTACTATATTGTCTGGTAAGAAGTATTTATATTATAGTAAAAATTATGGGACATTCGGCTAATATCTGCAATAGCATAAATTAGCTCATTCTTTAACAAAATGTGTTAAAGTTTCACAAATAACCCGTCGATGAAGCCCAAGGAAATCGAATGAAACACGGACACGTTTGGGTCGCATTTGCTTTGTTTTCACATCACTTTATTACACGAACTTAATGAGTCTAGGAGTGTAAACAATCACAGAACGTGTCTCTAGAGGTCGCCGTGATTCACACGAGAATTTAAAGTCTTCGTCAGTTAATTACCGGAAACGCGTCGTCCCGATGCGACTTTGAGGATAAAAAAAAGTTGACACTCGTGTTCAACGAAACCTTTAGCGTACAATCACAGAATATTCCTCGGGACGAGGTCGGCGGTGTACCCTAGCATATGTGAGGGGTGCGCGGAGCGTGCGTGAATTGTATGTGAAGATTGGGATAGATACGTGGATTCAGTACAACGGGATAATGCAACGGTGGCAATAGGGGAGGCAATATTTTTCCACTTTTCATACTGGAGTAGTTATACGAGTTTATCGATGCGGCCGCGGCCGTCGTTCTCGTTCTTGCGGGCTTGTGTAAATCCCGGGACAACAAACACGAGAAACGAGCGGCCTGCTGCCTTGAACTTCCGAGGAAGTTTGATGGTTACTTTTTCTTCTGGGCCTTCTCCGCGGCCTTGGTTACTTTGCCCTGGGTGTCTTTGAAGTTCACGCTCTGAAAGCAAGAACGACAAGTGTTTCGTTATCAAGTTTGTCTTCTACGGCGCATGCGCAACAGGCGAAGCACACGGAGAAAAATTGTTCTGTTCCTCTAACAAAATGTGGATCTTAATAATTTATTGTTGTGGCAGCAAACATATCCTAGCAAGTTGATGGACTGCAAACGAACCGAAAAACGGACACGTCCGTTGGGGAACAAAACGGTCCGTAAAAAACGACAAAACGGACTGTAAATTTTTTGTTTGCATTTGGTCTTTTTTCTGTTGCGGAAACCGAATACGGACCGAACGGTTTTTTTTCGAAAAATTTGCTTTTGTCCGTTTTCGGTTCCCGCAACCGAAAAAGGACCAAGATCGTGTTTTTATTCTGTACTTTAATTTAAAACAGAATTAAAAGTAAAACAACAAAAAAAATTAAAAAATTAGCCATAAATTTTTATAAAAAATGTTCGGTCCTTCCTCGGTTTCCGCAACCAAAAAGGATCAATCCAAACGTACGGTCCGTTTTACCGTTTTTGCGGTCCGTTTTGTTCCCCAACGGACGTGTCCGTTTATCGGTCGGGTTTTTAGTTTTTTTCCCTAAAAGCAGCCGTCCGTTAACTTGCTAGGGTATTTGGCTCCTACAGCAAAATATTTGCTGCCACAGCAAAATATTTGGCTGCTACAGCAAAATATTTGGCTGCCACAGCAAAATATTTGGCTGCTACAACAAAATATTTGGCTGCTACAGCAAAATATTTGGCTGCTACAGCAAAATATTTGTTGCCACAGCAAAATTTATTGTTTTAGCAGCAAAAATATTTTGCCGGCATAGCAAAATATTTTTTTGTCCCTATGTTAAGGAGGGAGTCTCGCTGCGCGCTGACTTCGCAGAAGTTCGACAACAATAAGAGAAAAGTGCAAGTACTTCTTGATGGTGTAAAAATTTGAAAAAAATCATGTATACTAAAGGTACTGAGAAGATTAATTTTGCATAATAATAATTGCAAAATGTTAT
>JAPYZD010001717.1:0-25976 GCA_030522725.1 Ichneumoninae sp. B BG-2022a
TGTTATAAAAATCTGAAAAAATTCATACTTATTATAGGCATTGAAAAGACTAATCTTACATAATAATAATTTCAAAATGTTATTAACAAATTGTTGAAAGAAAAATTCTTCATCAAAATATGTGGTAATTCAACTTTTTTTAAAATGAGAATGATTCGTTCGCTTTTCGGAATACGTATGAATTTTTTCAGATTTTAATCTTTATTTCGACTTTTGCACATTTTTCCATGTAAAAAACAAGAAAAATCGAAAGAAAGATAAAAATCTGAAAAAATTCATACGTATTCCGAAAAAAGAACGAATCATTTTTATTAAAAAAAAAAGTTGCGTTACCACATATTTTGATGAATAATTTTTTTTTCAACAATTTGTTAATATTTTGAAATTATTATTATGTAAAATTAGTCTCTTCAATGCCTATAATAAGTTTGAATTTTTTCAGATTTTTATAACATTGGGAAGTGTTTGCAATTCTTGCCAGAATTTCTCGAATGTAGGCAAAATGAACAACCCTCGCTCCAACCTCCTTAAAAGAAACATCTATGAATACATGAAAAATGAAACTTAGTGGGAAAGCTATCTTACCACTGAACGCCAAAGAATTTAAGAAAATAAAATTTTGAGAGACATAGTCTTTACCCTGAACGTCTAGGGTTAAAAATATAAATTTGTATGAACGTCTGAAAAATGAAATTTAGTGGGAAGCTGTCTTACCACTGAACGCCAAAGGATTAAAAAATGTATTTCTATGAACGCCTGAAAAATGAAATTTTGGGTGAAGTAATCTTCGCACTGAACGTTGAAGGATTAAAAAATCATTCAATTGGCATCACTTCCGGTGTCTCAGCCATAAAAACGATTATAACAAGTAGTAATACTCTAATAATTAAATAATAATTTTTTAATCTACAAATTCGCGCATAAATTCCCACAGCAATGAACTATCGTTTCCGTGAAGAAAACCTCCTTAAATCACCTTGCAACATTTTCCCGACCACGACGATTCCAAAAGCCTTGAGAGCGTTCAGGTAACTATCCAAACGCCCTCACGAGCCAGATCTCGACGGTTTATCTTGACCCTTCAATCGCCCAACTACTATCTCTAAATTGTCACGTACGCCAATAAATCCCATCGCATTTTCTTTAAAAAAAAATGAATAAAAATAAATTTAAAAAAAACCTTTTCGTTTCGATTTTTTTAATACGAAAAAAATAAAAAAATAATTTACCTCAGCGAAACTTCCTCCAAAAAAAAACCTCCAAGCATCTTCTACCAATTCCCAAAAATTCTTAATCGGAAAAAAAAAATTTTATAAAATAAACTTACCTCAGGATTATCCGAAGATGTTTTTTTCGGGGCCTCGCAATTTTTTCCAAATATATCCATCCTGCCTTAGTCTCTATCCGGATTATCGTCGAAATAATGTGAGTAAAAGCGCAGGAGCGTCGGATCGCACTGTGGCGAGCAGTGATATTTTCGTCGTTAAATCTATTGGTCGGAGACGGAAGAGAGTCGAGTGACCGAGGGTCTGTAACTTGAGGCTGCTTTAAATGGTCAACCCCTGACCGATCGAGGGTGGTCCCTCGTACCCCCCACCCTCTCTCCCCGACCAGGCCACTTTGCACCGCTGCAGCGATGCACTTCCATAGAATTTTTCTTCGCCAATGGGGAGAGAAATTCCCCACCAGGATGCCGAGTGTAATTCGCTATGTGTGATTTTTTTTTTTTTTTTTTAATCTTTTCCTCCTCTGCAATTTTTTCCCCAGGCAAACTCCGGAAGCGAATTATCTCGAATTTGACGAAACGATTTTCAGCCACGACACGCCGATCCGACAGTGATTCATCGGGCACATAAACGATCCCGATCCATTCTCGGAAGCCTCTATTGTAATTGTACCAGATACAAACATTTCCCCACTCTGTCGCCTGTTACACCGCGGATGTGTAGTTGTGTACGTGTTCCACTATCCAGGCGCGCTCTGTGGCCGAGCAACGATCTCTCGGCCACTGAGCCGAGAGGCCTTCGGGCTCGTGTTTAAACATCTCTCTTGGGTTTTCGGTACCGGTGCGCTACAAATATCGATAAGATAAGAAAGTACACTGCGCAGTCGAAGTTTTCGAGACTTTCGGTTTGGAGAAATTAAAAAATACATACATATGTATATATCTGTATATGTATCGACGATCTCGAAAATTACGTTTATTATAGGTATAATAATTGTTACTAGGGGGAGAGCGGGGCAAAATGGCACAGCGGGGCAAAATGGGATAATGAGACAAAAGGCAATTTTCCAATAACTTTTGGATGGTGGCGATGGTGGTACGTGGGGCAAGACGGGTTTGTAAATCCCGATGTATCGTTGGGACAAAATGGGGAATCAAAAAATTATTGGAAAAATGAGTTTTGCACGTATTGTCCGATTTTGGCCCGGTCTCCCCTGTGTCTTAGGATCTAGGATAGGGGAGAGCGAGGCAAAATGGCATAGCGGGGCAAAATGGGATAATGAGACAAATGCAATTTTCCAATTATTTTTGGATGGTGGCAGTGGTGGGACGTGGGGCAAGACGGGTTTGTAAATCCCGATGTATAGTTGGGACAAAATGGGGCATCAAAAAGTTATTGGAAAATTGAGTTTTGCCCTTATTGTCCTATTTTGCCCCGCTCAACCCCGAACAAGCGCATAAGCGTTTAGGCGACCTGCTCATGCTTGGAAAGATGAAAATAAACTATTAAAAAATGTAATACCGTTAAGAATCTGAAGACGGTTACCGTAAGATGTAAAATGTGTAATTTCATATGCAATGAGCATTCAATAAATCTGAAATATGTAAATAAAAATCTGAAATATGAAAATTAAAAAATCGTTAAGGCAAATTTTTTAACGCCGAAATTTGGACGGGCGAAGAATGATCGACAGATTTTTTGTGACTTTCAATGAATTCGATACTGTTTATTACTTTACAGATATTATATTAGTCGAAAAAAAAGTAATAATAATAAACAACAAAGCAATCTTGTATTCGTTTCACGAATTTTAACAGTGTAATCTCACTAGATATACATTAACGTACCATCTCGGTATTTGTTGTTGGTTTGTTTTTTATGTTTAAAAAAAATGCACAACATACGATTCGCTCACATAATGGAATCGCGGCTCGACAAAAGAAACGAAGACTGCTCTGGATCGATAACATGCGATTCGAGTAACCCTCGATAATTTGTGTCTGTTTACGTAAAATTCGTATAGTCGATTTTTTTGCCTTTCGGCGTCGATGTTCACGAAGATAGCGCGATAGAAGGATTTTTTTAACCCACTTTAAGAAGATCGATCCCACGAAAAATGCAATTTTGCATTTTTTCCCCCCCATCAGTTATTTATTCCCGAATCAGACGCCGGGCGTGGATCCCACATAAAATTGAATCAAAGTTTCGCAATTTATTTATTTTTCACCAGTTACTTATTGCAGAATTAAACGGTAAATTTGGCAGGATAAGAAACGCGTCATTTCCCAAAATTTTGATCTAATTTATCGACCGATTTCGTGAGGATCGAACCCACATAATATTGATTCAAAGTTTCGCAATTTATTTATTTTTTCACCAGCTACTGCAGAATTGGACGCCGAACTTGGCAGGATAAGAAACACGTCTGTTCCCAATATTTCGATCTGATCTATCGGCCGATTTCGTGAAGATCGATTTCACGTAAAATTGATTTAAAGTTTCGCAATTTATTTTTATTTTTTCACCAGTTACTTATCAACAAATCAGACGCCGCGCTTGGGACGATAAGAAACTCGTCTATTCCCAAAAGTTCAATCTAATCTATCGGCCGATTTCGTGAGAAAAAATAAAAAAAAAATTGTGTCGTCGATCACCGCGATCGTGACTCGATAGTGTCGATCTCGCGACAAAAAAAAAAGTATGTCTGCAACAAAAATTCATTCTCACGTTCAGTCGTCCAGTGCGATCACGTCTCGACGCATTCAGTCATTCTCACGCATCGACAAACGTAAAGTAAAAAAAAAGGAAGAAAAATCGAAAAAAACGAATGAGCTCAATCTGTACACGTTACAATTCTATGAAATCGCGATTCAGCATCGTTCCGCTATATTTTCAATCTCGCAGCTTTCCACTAATCACTGGCATTGATTTTCTTTTTTCCTTTTTTTTAGCGTCGATCCTTCAGTCCCGTCGTTTCCAAGTGAACTTTGCTCTGGTCGCGTCCGCCGCTACAACGGGATGCGCCGCCGGATGCGAGTACGGGCACGTGGGTTTCGTGCAGAACGGATGATATTTGCACTGTTGTTTGGGATGCGAAAAGACACAACCCAATTTTGTGCAGGACAAGCCGAATTTACACTTCGGATGTTTGTAGGCGCACTTGTCGCCGAATTTGCATGCCGGAAATGCGCTGAAACAATTGAAGGGTCAAAAAATAAAATCGTTACGATTGATTGTCGATAGGTTAATAGTTTTTTTCCTAACGCATGCACGTAAAATCCCACCTTCCGTTCCCGTAAAGTGAGCGGAGAAAAGCACTTTCTCGCACCAGTGCGAGAAAAAACCATCGCGAACCAACGCACAATGCGAAAATGGTACATTACGAGACTTGTGCGATAAAACTTTATGTGACGAGTGTTGCAATCACCCGAGTTAAGAAAATGTTTTTCGCGCGACCATCGTACAAAATCTTATTTCACAAGGTATGAAAATTACGCACTCGTGCGTAAAATTACAATTTTCGCACCGAGCGACATAAAGTGCCTTCTGCGGTCATTTCACGGGAACGGAAAAGCGGGATTTTACGTGCACGCCCCTAGCAAGTTGACGGTCCGCACACGGACCGAAAAACGAACGCGTCCGTTGGGGAACGAAACGGACCGTAAAAAACGACAAAACGAACTGTACATTTTTTGTTGGCATTTGGTCTTTTTTCTGTTGCAGAAACCGAAAACGGACCGAACGTTTTTTTCGAAAAATTTGCTTTGGTCCGTTTTCGGTTCCCACAACTGAAAAAGGACCAAGATCGTATTTTTATTCTGTCCTTTCATTAAAAACAGAATTAAAAGCAAAACAACAAAAAAATTTAAGAACTTAGCCAAAAATTTCAATAACAAATTTTCGGCCCTTCCTCGGTTTCTGCAACCGAGAAAGGACCAATCCAAACGTACGGTCCGTTTTACCGTTCTTGTGGTCCGTTTCGTTCACCATCGGACGTGTCCGTTTTTCGGTCCGTTTTGTAGTTTTTTTCCCTAAAAGCAGCCGTTCGTCAACTTGTTAGGGGCGTTAGGAGAAAAAAATGTCGGGCTCTGGCGGTCGAATCGTCTTACCCGCACGGAACGGCAGGATGATAATAAGCGCACTTGCTTCCCAGTGTGCAATTTGGCCAGTAGCGACATTTGTCCCGAGATTTGTCGGTGACCGTCGACAGAGAGACGTCGATAACGGGTCTCTTGTCAGCAGAGTCTTTCGCGAGGGCCGATAGGACCGGAATCCTCGTCGCTTTATCCGACGGGCTCGGCGATCGCGATCTACTGTAAACTATGGGACTCAATTTTCTTCTCTTTCTCTGCGTCACTTCTTGCGGTATCTCGACGTTTTCACTGATGTGATTCTCGTTGTTCTCGTCGGTTATTGCTTTCTCGACGACCTCGTTCTCCTCGGCCTCGATAGTCTGCGACGGCGTCGGCGACGATTCGTTCTGCTCGTATGAGTCATTATTCTGCACGGTGGAAAGCACGAGCTCGTCATCCTCGGTCACCTGCGAACGAACGCGACGATGCAAACCAAATTTCTGCGTCATCGATGTTTTGTACAGCGGCAAAAGAGGTTTGTACACTCAAAGAAACATTTCCGGTACACAATTTTCGACCAGTTCATTTTACAATTTTTTTCTCTTGTTAATTTTACAACTGTTTTTTCTTGTTTGATTTTATCATTTTTTAACGTTAAAAATACGGTTCCTTAAGGTAGTTCGAGCGGTACAGTCCCGCCAAACGTGAGTTTCAGAGAAAAATTCAAACATTTCTCGATGGGATAAAAATCTGAAAAAAAATCAACCAAATGGGAGATGCTGCACATACTGTTTTTATGTAATAATAATTCCAAAATACTATCGACAAATTAACGATAAAAATAACTGTTCAATAAATTACCCGGCAATTTAACTATTTTTTTCTATAAAAATGATTCATTTATTTTTCTGACTACGTATGAATTTTTTCAGAATTTTTCGTAATCTTTGAAAATCGCGTTTTTCCTGCATTCAAGCTGTGAAAAAACGCAATTTTCAAAGTTAAGTTTCCGTGTAATTTATTGGATAATGATTTGTATCTTTAATTCTAGTTATAATTCTATTATTATTTCACAAAAACGATCATTGCAGCACATCCCATATACTTGATTTTTTCAGATGATTATCTCATCGAGAAGTGTTCGAAATTTCCCCTGAAACTAACGTTTGGCGGGACGGTAACGCTCGGATTACCTTAAAAAAACATTTTAAACTTAAAGTAACGAGAAAAAAAATTGTGGAACTTTGCGAACGAGACATTTTTATTGAATGTACAAAACTTTCTCACTGTGCACGTCGAGATTATTCATTTAAATTACCTCCATTTCCAATCGTTCATCATCCTCCTCCGTTATAGTTTTATCCTTAATAACATTATTGTTGTATCCGTTAAGTGTGACTAGAAACTTTTGATTATCGTCGCTGCGTTGAAATAGCGACATCACGACGCCCATATGTTCGTCGTTGACCGGACGAGGTGTATCTGCAAATACGCATAAACGTGTGGGGTAATAAATATTTAATCGATTAATGGTAAATTATTGTTCCCAAAAAAAAAAAAAAAAAAAAAAAACAAAAAAAAAAAAAAAAAAAAAAAACAATCACTCTTTACGCACATGGCTTGCCCTTGCCACAGTCCTCGGTGTCGGCCGTCCTGAGCTGCACCTGAATTTTTTCCATAACGAGCCTCTTCGTGGCGTTCAAATGAACCGACAGATTTTTACCTACTTCCCTCGCGCCCGCCGGCTTCAGTCGCTTCAACCTCGGCTTCTTGTCCTATCGAAATTCATCGTCTCATTACAAGCAAAAAAGTCAATAATCACGACGCACTGAGATCAAAGGAAGAATAAAATCGCTGCGACACATTGGTTGTTTTTTTTGTAATCTCATCTTATTTTCGAAATAATTTAATGATTTATTGTACAACATACAACGTTTACTCGCTCTCACACACCGATATCAATTTCATGTTTGGTCATCGTTTAAGATTATATTAAAACCATGTCTCAAATTTTCTTGCGCCCGATCGAAAGATTGAAAACCAAGAAGAAGAAAAAAAAAATTAATTCACCCCACCGAGGATTTATCGTTTATTTCTTCTCGATATCTTATTGTTACTCACCGACAATACGGGCTCCGGATTCTTTTGCTTGACGACCGATTGATTGGCCTCCGCCACGGCCCTCAGCAGCAAAGACTGGGTAGCTCGTTTTTGTGTCGGTTGCAACGGTTTCAGGGGTCTCGGCGTGACGATTACTTTGCTGGCGATAGATTTGCCTTCGGCCTCGTCGTCGTCGTCGAGGCCTTTGGCGCCCTCGGCGCCGGACGCTCGACCCTCGATCGATTCGGGCCTCCTCACCGCAATGATGTGAGATTTCACCGGGCCGACGTTGATGACCGACTGGTCGTCGTCGAGCTCGTCCTCGGGCTCGACGCCCGTCTCGTCGTCCTCGACCCTCGTCTCCGAGCGCTTCTTCGCCGGCACGAAACCCACCCGGCTGTTCGCCGTCCTGACGTTGTTCCTCACAGGGCCTAGTCGATTCTTTATCGTGTTCTTGAAGTCGCTGGTCGATTGTTTCTCGATCGCGAGGCTCTTCCCCAGACCCAAACGATCCTTGACCGTCGTGCCCTGTTTCTCGACGTTTCTGAGCCGCGAGGCTGCGACAACGATTTTCTCGCCACCGTCGCTGTTCTTGACGAACGCGTCCCTCGCGCCTCCGAGTCGATTTCTAGTCTCGTTCGCCCTGCCGGCCTGACGATTCCTCGCGTCGTTGCCGCGAGCCCGAGGAAAACCTTCCTCCTCCTCGTGGCTCTTCGCCCGCGGCGCGTTTCCGCGTCGATTCAGCGACTCGAAGCGATTCGCCTCGAACTGACCCTTCTCGAATCTCTTCTCGGCCTGGCCACGCCGGAAGTCCGCCTCTCGATTCCTGTGAGTCTCGAATTTCTTCCTCGGCGACAATATTCCCAGCCGGTTCTTCACCGAGACTACGGAAGTTATCTTGGGCTTGTTGACGCAGGACTTCAGTTTCTTGTCGTCCCGCGTATCGTTCTCGTCCTCCTCGTCCGGCTCGGGGAGCTCCGGATCGGCGAGCTGCTTGACTCTCTTGTCGGGCCGCTCGGGATTGTTCTCCGCGACCTCGAGCGGCCTCTTCGTCGTCGCCTTCGCGCGCGACTCGGCGATCTTCGCGTCCGCGACGACGTCCGGGACTTTTTCGATCGCGAGGCTCGCCGCGGAACTCGTCGCCTCCGGCGAGTCCGGCGCGGTCGTCCTGGGAATTGGCTTCTCGGGCTCGCGGATCTGCGCGGGAATCGACGGGCGCATTAAGGGAGCTTCGGTCAGGTCGGGCGCGCTCTTGTCGAGCGGCGATTTTTCTGGGATCTTCTCCGATGGCTTTTCCTCCTTAGCGACGATGTTGCCGATTTTGAGCGGCACCTGGGCGACGCTCGCCTCCTCGCTCGCCGCCGCGTTCTTGCGCTTCTTTCGCTCCTCCTCCTGCTTGACCACGACCGTCGGCACGAAATCTCGCGAAGCCTTCTTCTTCGCTACGGTCACCTTCTGGAGCTTCTTCAGCACCTGGTCGTGCAGCCACTCGACGAACGGCGTCGTACTGTCCTCGAGGAAGAGATGAAGGTCTTCGTGCATCTGCTGACGCGTCTTCTTGTTGACGACCATCACTAGAATGTAGTCGGGCAACTCCTCGTCGTACCGCACGCCCAGCTCCAGGAGCTTCGCTCTTATGGCGCTCTGCAAAGTAATTGGAACTATTTTTAGCGAAATATTGTAGCATTTTTTTTGTCTACTCTATTAAGCGAAGGTAATCTAAAGCAATGTATAGTAATAATATAATATAATACAGTGTAACATATTATATGTTCGATATTAGATGTTTCCTTATTTTTTTTTAAATTGATTCTTCCTTACATGAAAAAGAAAATATAATATGTTAGAGGATTTATGATTATTTTTCTTAAAATATTTTTTTGGGCTATAATATCCTAATAATATCCTATGGGCTGTGATATCCTAATTTGAACTGTAATTGATTTGTATGTTAACTCAATTTTATATCATTAAAAAATGTTATGTTAATATAAAACTAACTGCCATCTATATAAGACCTTATATTCTGTAAAAGGGCAGTGCCCGTTAATAAATAAATAAATAAATAATAAATAAGGGCTGAACATTTATACATTACACATATACATGTGTAATTGTATAAATGTTTAATGACGGCAATGGTTGTTAATGCATTATATGTATTGTTGATAAACATACACTCACTACTACCACAAAATGAATAAATAAACAAATAATTGCCATAATATTTTCATTAATATATTATAAATTTGTACTTGGATCCGGTAACAGTTGTTGCGCTATTGATCTGAGCTTGTGATATGCCATAATATATTGTAAGGTAACGACTATTGTTGTCAACATAATTTTTTTCACCTATAATAAATAAATAGTTCCAAACTCTAATTCCCGCTCCATTTTTTAAACTTTTAATACATTTTTTTTTTCTATTTCTGTTCCTATTTTTCGCTCCGCCTAAATTCCGGTTTGCCCTAACTTGTAACTTGTTCTGCGCTAGTTATTACATGCGAATACATTCATACATTGTGCATCTTCTTTAAAAGGGTTCGTCCTGTGAACTGAATAAATAAAAAAATCAAATAAATAAATAAATAATATTTTCATTAACATATTACATAAATAGCATTTGTGCTTCAATCCTGTAGTGGATTGTTGCACTATTGAAATGCGAGCGCGATATGCAATAATATGTTGTAATGTAAGACACAATACCGAGGGTAGTGCAAGTTAAAACATCGAGTACAAGTTGGAGGCCTAAGATTGAGGTTCTGATCGTTAGAGCGTTTGAGAAGATAAAAAAAGAAATTCGTTTCTAAAAAAAGAAGATTAAACGTCGTTAAAAATGATTTCGCGCGCGCGTGAAATTTGAACTCGGGGTGTAAAAGCGATGATCTGCGTAACGGGAAAATTAATCGAGACAGGACGATAATCCGACGAATATCGGCGAAAACGGAAAGCAATGGTGTTGTGTACCGACCCTGAGTTGGTTGGTGACTTCGATCCCACGGATATCCATAATTGCGTCCTCGACGTGCCACTCGCGATCGCAATGCGTCTACCGTGTCAGTCGTACGATCGTTCGGGCTTATTTTTATTGGAAAATTGTAAAAAAACACTCAAGATGTGACAACATTATACGCCATGTTGATGTATCAATGGAGATTTTCATTCTGGAGCACCGAAGCGCAGCACGATTGTGCGTGCGAATCCGCGAGGTTGTCCGTCAGCGCCTCGGGAGGCCTCGAGAGAAGACTCGCTTGGTAAAGCAGAAATCTGTCTGCGCGCTGTGCGTCAACTCTTCCCGGTTCGAATTATTCAAACTCCGTCGACGAAAAGAGGAAAATAAATTTTAACACAAAAATTAATAAAGAATTGGAAGAAGCTGAAACTGTGTATATTTTTTTGTATACATCTTATATTTGTGGCTCCGAAGGTCAAGTAGAAATTCGCCCGGCGCTGCGTGCCAGTTCTTTGCGGTTCGAATTTTTCAAACCCCGTCAACGAAAAGATCAAAAGTATGTTAACAGAAGAGTAAATAAACTATTCGAGCAAGATCAAACTTTATATATGTATTTTTTTTATAGAACATCTTATCAAGTAGAAATCCATCGGGAGCTGCGTATTAGTTCTTGGACTTATTCAAACCCCTTCGACGAAGAGAAGAAAATATGTACACAAGAATAGGTAAACAAACAGTTCGAGCAAGGTCAAACTTTGTATACTCTTCGTTGCTCCTGGTAGAACGTTGTCTCGCATCACGCAAGTTTATCGTCGAAAACTTAACGTACCCGTCGTCAAATTTTTCCTACGACAGTATGAAACATTTGGCGATTTCCAATAAGCCATGGCCGCATTAACCAAAGGAAAAGTGAATAAGGAAAAATCAACCCCCGAAGCCGACGACGAAAAGGGTAACACGCGATTTCTATATATCGATATACAGCGCACGCAAGTTCTCAGCCGACATCCGGCGTCGCAGAGCCGAAAAATCTCGATTTATATATTATTTATTTATGTATGTTATTTATTTATTTACGGGACGATCCCTTTTACATTTACAGTTGTTACAGTTCAGATAAAATTTCGCAGATATAGCATGTAGCATGTGTAACAGTATATAATATAAAAAAATTCTTTATTCATTATTTTACATTATTTATTTTTCATAAACACTGTAGCGAGATGACAATATGACTAGGGATTTTATTTATTTAATTAATTTATGTACGGAACAAACCCTTTTACATTTACATTTTTTACAGTTCAGATAACAATAGAGATATGAACCAAAATATAGTTGTAGTTTTATATGGAACAAGCTCTTTATACAACGATATACACACGTGCAGTAAGTGCATTAAGTAATTGAATTGATGATATTTTGGCGTATATAAACTTTTTCATAAACTTTGTAGCGAGATTAATTTTATTTATTTCATTTATTGATGGGACGAGCCCTTCCACATTTACATTTTTTACAGTTCAGATAACAATACAGATGCAAACCAAAATATAGTTGTAGTTTTATATGGAACAAGCTCTTTATACAACGATATACACACGTGCAGTAAGTGCATTAAGTAATTGATTTGATGATATTTTGGCATTTCCACAGACACCAACGCGGCGACTAAAGAGCGATTGTTATTGGAAATCCGGAGTCTGAAGCTTCTGATACTGAAGACCGAGTGTAACTTGCATTCAACAAGATTCGGAGATCTCAGTCGAGATAAAAACATTGCGACTCCAGGAACGTCCACGCTGGTTGGCTCTCCGGAACTCACGGACATCGATGCGGGTGTTCAAAATGAATTGTGCTCGTACGCGGGCTTCTGTTGCAAAAAAGTAGACGACAAATTCGTGGTCGCTTTTCAGTCTCTCGACAGGAATTGGTGCACTAACAATAATTGGATTGAATTGTCCAAGACCCAGGAGGGATGGAAACTCGGACAGTGGATAATGCCGATGGGCATCAATGTCAAAACTATATTCGACAAGTATTCCATGAGCACGTCCACGGACATGAAATTTTTTTTGAAAGAGTGCAAACACCTTATAGATTGTCACAATCGTCGGGAGCAAGAATTCAAACGACTGGGGGTAGCGATTTTACGACGTTTGGTTTTTATATTGTGGAAAACAAATCTTAAGTACTTGGCTTGGCATTTTTAATTTTTTGCAAAAAAAAGTATGTTTTTGGTTTTTGTAATTCCAGTAAAAACCGTCGACTCGTTGCCAACATACAATAATAATAATAATAATAATAATAATAATGCAATATTTAACAAATTAAAAAAACCCTTGTTTTTTTTTTTCAAGTATAATATTTTTTTTTTATTTCAGGCCTTCATGAGTCATATGAAGCGTTACGGATGCAGTTTGGAGGCAAATTACGGATACACCAACGTGATTATAAAACTGATGATGAAGAAGCTCGATGCGTCGTCGAACGATACTCAAAAAATTATCGTCTGTTTGGTATCCACTTGCGACAATACGAGGCCCAGCAGAATATTTGTCGACTGCGAAGGCGAGAATGAACTGTCGCGAGAACGACGGAAAAATGTTTCCAAAATGTTCCAGTGTTTCAAAGAATTGGACATGGTAGACGCAGCGAAGCACGTCCTGACGTCACCCGACAGCCTGTTTATCTGGAAAGATCCGTCTGACGACGACAGCATCATCGAAACAAACGTACGACTATTTCGATATCTTTTATCGCGTGAAAAAAAATTGCACTTTTTATGATTGGCACATAAAACCATGGGAAATACTGTGGTCGGCAATCAAAACTATAATTCGACTTTTTGAAGTCGTTGAAACTTTTTCATCAAAGGTCGGAGTTTTGCTCCGCTCAAGGACTATATTTAATCTGTTTTTCACACCGATCACGAATCTGCCACTTATTTAGCTTCTTCCTCAATATTTGAAACGAATGCCTGTTGTGATGTCCGAATTTTTTTTTTTTGCTTTACAAAATTTACACACACACATCCATCCAGACATTTTTTCTAAATGTGATTTTCCGATTTTTCGTTTTGGAACATTGTGAACATGTTTTCATTGAAAACCCGATTCTTTTTTTCACCAAAACGAATCTTCCTCTACGAGGAAGCAAAAATACATGTCCATATATTTTTTTCTTTAACTTTGTCCATAGGTCGACGAGGGGATCGATATGGATACGAGTTTTTCCAGGCTGTTGCAAGAAAAGTCCAACGTCGCGAAGAGACGTCGAGTCGCCAAGAGCGAAGCGGTCGACGAAAACTCGAACGACCCTCGCGAAAACGATCTAAGCGTCGATGTCATCAACGTGTCGGACGCGGAACTCGACGACGACGACGTCTCGCAGGTCGACCGGCGCAGGAGTATAAAACGAAAGCTTGAAACGCCAAAAGAAGCCGTGGCTCCCAAAAGAAAATCCGGCGTGAGCAAGATCATCGCCGCCGCGAAGACGAACGATCGCGAGAACATACTCGCTGCAAAGATTTTCGACAAATCCAAGAAAACGCGCCCATCGGAAAAAAAATATTTTCCCTTAAAAGATTGTAACCAGAACTTTATAAGTTCGTCCTTCAAAAACGCTCCGAGCGAAACTGCGGAGGAACCTTCGAAGAATAACGATGAAGCCAAATTGGCTACGCGGAAATTGGCCAAGCCGAAATTGGCAACACCGAAATTGGCTACTCCGAAATTTTTCAAATCGAAGCACCACCGGATGAACAACGCTTCGCCGGCCGGCGATGAAAAATTATCTGAGAAACGAAAGAACACGGACGTGGAGGAATTCGAAAGCAGACTAAAGAAATTTCGCGCCAACGTTTCGGTCCCGAGTGGCCGTTCGGCCAATACGTTGCAGTGCAGCACGCCGATAACCGAATGTATATCCGTTCTGTCGACGATCGACAAAGAAAACATCAGCGCTATCCTGAAAGTAAACACGATGAATCCAAGACGCACGGTCGATGTCGAGCCAAATGAAATAACGCTGAATCTATGTGAATCCGTTAACGGCGACACGGACGATTCTGATGAAAAAGATTTTTCGGAAGTCTGCAACGATCACGAGGCATTGCTCAGAGATCTGCAGGCCGTCAAGTATGACAATAATAAAATCGCCGCTGGTAAAACTGCGACGAAATCAATGAAGCAAAAAAAAATCAAAGTTCCGTTGAGAGGAAGGAACAAATTTCCCATAAAATAATATCGTTTTTCTATTGCGTTTATTTGGAAGAAAAAACAGATTACCTTTTTGTCTCTCATCAATTGTGAGGGTTATAATTTATTTAATTTATTTGTTAAATGTCTCGACTGCAGAGTGAGCAGTGCTCGGGGTGTAAGTTTAAACTGAAATAGAATCCCTATAATAAATACCGTTCAGTTTCTCACAAACAAGAGTTGTTATGTCGATCGATTTATTTCCACCGAGTAAAAAAAAAGAACGGAGGCTGCTTGTGTCATTCTCAAAAACATTTTTGAATGACACTTGCGCATCATGCCAGACTCCGATTCACACGAGTTCCGGGCGCGCGTACTGAAAGGCCAGCCTATACAACTGCCTCCAAGTGAGAAGACTTTGGAAGAAGAAGAAAACGATAAGAAAGAAGAAAAGTCTGATAAGTTTGAAAACTCTTATCGCCCCGTCTCAAAGTAATAATCGCCAAATTTGTCGATATTTCATCAATTTGTCGATATTTCATCAATTTATCGATATTTCATCAATTTGTCGATATTTCATCAATTTGTCTCGACCGGATAATCGAATTTATGGTATTTTCATTTTATTTGATTTTTCAGAACCACAAATGATCGAGGCGTCTCAAAATCGGTTGGGTTCGGAAGATTGGTCGGCGATCTTCTTGTCCTGTCGATGAAAACAACTCTCGCGATGCTTTTCGCCCCTTTCCGGGTCATTGTGCCACCTTCGATGAAGAATCTTATCGGAGAGACTGTCGTGGTAAGAATTCGTCCTTTTCTCAGCATAAAGGTCGTGGAATTTAGATCGCCGCGTCGCATAGATTTCTGTTGGCGATGATCTGTTGATATTCGGTCTTGCCACAGATTACGGGAGCTGGCCATGGTATCGGAAGGGAGCTGGCAATTCAATTGGCTTCGCTGGGTTGCATTGTGGTTTGCTGGGACGTCGACGAGCAGGCTAACCGATCAACGATTAACGCAATTCTTGAGGAAGGCGGAGAGGCGAGTAAACAAAAATCAATAATTAATTGAAATGACAGTAATTATAATTATATTTAAAATTAATGTAATTGTAGCTCTTTTACATTTACAATTTTTACAGTTCAGACAACAATACAAATATGAACCAAAATGTAGCATGTGTAAATATAACAACATTGTAATATTTTTTTTATATATATATTTTATTTATTTTATTAAATTTTTAAATTATAATTCAAATTATCAAAATAGTTGAAGAAGATTGACAAAAAAAATTGCTTTACGAAAAAATTAATTATTACTGTTCCTTCAACAGGTCTACGGATATCTCGTCGACGTGTCGAGCAGACTTGAAGTCCGGGAGACCGTCAGGATGATGAGAAAAAACGGCATACCCGAAGTGACGATTCTCATAAACAACGCTGCGATCCTAATTCAACGTCCCTTTTTGGAGCAGAATTACGAGGACGTTGAGAAAATGTTTGACGTCAATGTGTTGTCGAATTTTTGGGTGGGTATGAGTTATTCAACGAATGTGTTGAAAGGAAACAAATAATGTACAACAGCATACGACTGACTAATTATTTTTCAGACCATAGAAGCATTTTTGCCAACTATGCTGCAAAACGACAGAGGGCATGTCGTGTCGATGTGCAGCATGTGTGGAATGTACGGCGTGTCGCAAAAAGTTGCTTATTGCTCGTCAAAATACGCTGTTCGAGGTAATTCAACATTTTTTTTTCTACTTTACTTATACAAATAAATCTAAAAAAAGTTCAACCAATACTAATGTATTTTGGTTGCGATTTTTTAAAAATATTTAAATTTGTAGATTTTAAAAAGTAGATTAAAGTAGACGAAATTGGTAACCAGAGTTATAAAAATTAGTAGATCAAAGTGGAAAAAATGAGTAAATTAAAGTAAAAAAGAATGGTCGATTAAAAAAGTAAAATGAAAAAAAAAAATTTAAGGACTAATGGACGGAATTCGCGAGGAATTCAGACATCACCCATCAAAGCCGAACATTAATTTCACGACGATATATCCGTTCTACGTGGACACGGGCCTAGCCGAGGATCCGAAGTACAGGTAATTATCAATGGTTGCGACATCAATTATAATCGCAGCTGACCGGTAACGATCCAGGAGAAAGTTGTAGTGGTCATCTAGTTAAATGTAATTAAGATCCCGCTCTCAATTATAAATTTATATTCGATACGACCCGCTCGGTGACTATTCGCTGCTACTAATTTCTGTGTATCTCGAACTATAAAATTTAAAGGGCGTAGCGAGTAATTTTCCGGAAATATTCACAAGAGCGTCGTCGGCGTGTGTCTCGTAAAATCCTTATGCGATTCGATTTCTTTTAATTGCATCCGTGCGACAGTTTTAAATTATATTTTTTTCCCAGCGCCCCCGCTGGCGGCTCATTGTGCGATGATAATATGCCACGATAATATCAAACAGGTTTCCGTATTTATTTCGCCCTGCGACGCCGAAATACGCCGCCGAGGAAGTGATCCGAGCTCTCAGAAGAAACTACAACGAGTTCACGATTCCGAGATGCCTCTTTCCGTTGAATGCCGTAATCAGGTGATCCTTAAAAATTATTTTTTTATATTTATATATATTTTTTTATATTTATATTTTATATTTTTTTATATTTATTATATATATTTTTAAAAAAATGATGGTACACAACATCGCCGCATAAACACTGAACAATTAATTCTTCGACAGACTTTTGCCGGAATCTGCTATGAACCGGATCCTCGACTTCTTGTCGGACGCTCATCGAAGACGAACTGGTCGTTAGGAAGCTGAAGGAAATGTCGCGTCGACGCGAGCCCTAAAATCAACGAATCACCTACATTATCCGTGTAAGTTTTTCAAAAGATAATCCATAATTTTTACAGTCCGGAATCTCGGTAACCGGCCTTCACAAATATGTGGATATATATGAATAATTAATTTAATATTCAGCAGAGCGAGGCAAGTCGATCGGAACGCCGATATTTTTGGATGGTCGACGAAACGCATGGGGGAACGTGTCGGCCGTCTCGCCCGAGCGTAACTCAGGAATTGCATAATTTTTCTCCAACGCGGAAAAATCGTTTATCACTGGGCACTTCGAGCTCCTCGCTGGAACGTTACCGTTCCAACAGCGAACAGGTCCGGCGTTCCGTGCACTGTGCGAGCTGCACCGGAAAATTAGACCAGAGACTTTGCTAGTTCTTTTTTTCCGCTGACGCTCTTTGTTCCGTTATGGTTCAGCAACGTAAACCAATAATGGGCACGAGAGAATCAACCAACGAAAGTATGCGTGAGACGATGAGGCAACTTGGCGGAACGGAATTTTTACTGAAAAGCGATCGCAAAATTGAAAAAAAAAATGCTCCGCAGTCATTAAAGATTTAAGCAGTTTCTATTTTTTTCTCCTTTTTTAAAAATATTTATTACGCTGGGAAATTGTTTCTTGGATGGAAAAGAATGGAATAGTCCAACGGACGAGTACGCAGATTTTTTTTCACCGGATGCTGAAATAAGCTCGTCAAATTGTTTCCATCGCGCAAAATCATTTTTTATATCTTCCGGCTTGCCAGCGTAACGCCGAGATATTTCCGCAAGTTCATTCGCGTCAAGAGATGTATATACGAATCTATCTATCTATCTATACATGTTCACCCGGGAAATGAAAGTACGGAACGCTTTGGAGTTTCTTTCGTAATCAATGAATTGTTAAACCTCGGAGATAATATTGACGGTATCCGATTAATTATAACGCTTGTGATTGCAAAGTCGCGTACGACGTACACAGGTCTCTTACTTCGAGACCCTCACAATTTACAATGCGACTTATAAACATCACGTGCAAAAATTTACGGAAGAATATATATATATATATATATATATATATATATATAATTATTTTCGATTCGATTCACCGACTCACTGCAGCATCGCGTGACTCGGTTAATTTAACGCGGGTGCAACAAACGAATGATTTTTTATGGGCTACAGTGATAGTCGTTGCACTATCGCTGTTACTGCTGGGCCGAAGAGATATGCTGTTGTTTTACGGGCTAATGTTACTCTGTACGTGTACAGTATAGTATGCTGTTTTACGGTACAGTGAAGTCTCTCAATAGTCGCCATCTCTCCAAATTGTAATGTCGTTTCCGTGTTAATTTTTGTTTTCTTTTTTACTTCGGCATAAAGGAAGCTTTGGTTTGGTAAAAAAAAAAATCAAGATTAATCTCGATTTTTTTTTACCGAACCAAACCATACCATAACTCCCGTCTTTTTGCCCTATCGGGCAGTCGGGACTTCACGGTACCGTTACACGGTACAGTGAAGTCTCTCTATAGACGCCAACTCTCAAAATAATACATTTTTTTTATTAGTATTAAATTTTTTTTTTTCATAGTATGTAATTTGATAATTTCTTTTTTTTTGCGTGAATTGTTCCAACGCTTTTTGTCCACTAGGCTTTAGATCGAATCCTCGAGATCGAACAATTGGGGACAAGCTTTTATTTACGACTATCGAGAAATTTTACTGTACAAGCCGACTTTCCAATCCTATTATTCTATTCGGTCGTATTCAGTAATAGCTGCTATTACTCCGAGCTCGTTGGTCCGCGCAGCCACGATCCGTGAAGTGCCGATTGCAAATCACAATGATTTGCCTCTAAGTGGTATGTTCACCTGTCGCGCATGGAGCTTTACTAAATGACAAAAATATTCTGTGTTTTTATTTTTTCAGAACGTCAAACTTCCGTGCTCGTCAAACAACTCGTGCTATTTTTTATGGGCGATTTATACCGTAATCGTGGAATTTCAATGAGAATATTCGGCTCATCTCCAGCCCTTGATGCAGTCGGTGATGGACCAGTAGAATTTCGAAATTTTCATTAGATTTTTATTACAAGATATTCGTCAACTTTCTAGGCGAGAATGGTTAGTTATTCTATTAGTATCAGCACTTAAATTCGTCAATTTCGTAAACGTGGCTCATGGTGGTCGATGGTCCCGGTCAGGGAAAACCGGGAAAAGTCAGGGAAAAAAAATGTTGGAATCAGGGAAATGTCAGGGAATTTGAAAATTGGTCAGGGAAGAAGTAAATTGTCGCCGAACCTTTTATAAATAAATAAGAAATACATAGAAAGGAGCCTTAAAAAAATGGGAACATTTTCAAAAAAAAATTAGATGTTAATATAATAATTAAGAATTTTCATTTGCGTTATTCATTTTTTTTGTTATAAGTCGTTAGAAGTTTGGTCAGGGAAAATTTTTAATTGCTGAGTGAAAAGTCAGGGATTTTTTCTTCCGGCGAAAAAACGGCCACCATGTGGCATTTTTTAAACATTATTTTTAATTTTTGTATAAAAAAAATTTCAAGTAAAAGTAGCTTAGCTTTTAGAGATCAGATGCGTCGTAGCGTCGCGGGAACCTTGACGTGATCTCAACTGTACTTTGACTCCATTAAAATGCTGCCATATGATTATCCTCACTACAGATCGATAATTGAGAAACTAATGGATTTATCTTTGCAGGAACCGTTTGTGCTTGTCGGACGAGGGCAAGAAACTACAAAGGTCTTTGCTATTCGGGACTATTGCTACACAGTCAGCAGTAACTTCTATGGGATGTGTGCGTTTTGAAGTCTCGTCAAGTGGCCGACAGCGAGGAAGGCTGCCGAGTCATAATTTGTCAAAAAAAAAAAAAAACTACGACGATCATCATATTTATTTCTTCATTATTAACGAGCGGAAGGCTGCTCGTGACGTCCGGTAGAATTTATATAAACTGTCTTCAGACTTTTATTATTCGAGAGTTGTCGAGTTTTCTGGGCATGCCCGGTTAGTCATTCTTTTATATAAATCAGAAATTAAATTCGTTAATTTCGCCAACGTGGGATTTTTTTTATTAATTTTTATTAAAAACATTTTTATTCAAGTAAACATTTTTTTTGAGGATAAGCTATACATTATAGCGCCGCGAGAGCGTTGCGGTAATCTCAACTTTACTTTGACTCCATTCACATCCAGCCATATAATTATCCACATTCTAGGTCGATAATTGAGACATTAATCGATTTATATTTACACGAACTGTTGGCGCGTGTCGAGCGAGGACGAGAAACTATCAAGGTCTTTTATTTGTCGACTTTTTAGACGAGACCGATTAGTTATTCTATTATTTGCAATTAAATTCGTTAATTTCGTAAACGTTGCATTTTTTTCTAACTTTTTTGTATTAAAAAAATCGTATTAAAGAAGAAATAGCTTAGTCATTCTTTTATATAAATCAGAAATTAAATTCGTTAATTTCGCCAACGTGGATTTTTTTAATTAATTTTTATTTATAACATTTTTATTCAAGTAAAAATAGTTTCTTTTTTTTGAAGATTAGCTATACATTATAGCGACGCGAGAGCGTTGCGGCAATTTCAACTTTACTTTGACTCCATTCGCATCCAGCCATATAATTATCCACGTTCTAGATCGATAATTGAGACATTAATCGATTTATATTTACAGGAACTGTTGGCGCGTGTCGAGCGAGGACGAGAAGCTACCAAGGTCTCAGCTATTTGTCGAGTTTCTAGACGAGTCCGGTTAGTTATTCTATTATTTGCAATTAAATTCGCTAATTTCGTAAACGTTGCATTATTTTGTAATTTTTTTTATTAAAAAAATCGTATTAAAGAAAAAATAGCTTTTCGAAGATCGTATACATTGTCGCGAGAGCCTTGACGTGATCTCAACTGTACTTCGACGCCATTCTCACACAGACATATAATCATCCACATTCTAGATCGATAATTGCGACACTAATGGGATTCGTATTGGCAGGAACTGTTCGCGCGTGTCGAGCGAGGACGAAAAACTACCAAGGTCTTTGCTATTCGAGACTAGTCGCCTCAACACGTCGACTACTCCGTGGGATGTGTGCGGTTCGAAGTCTCGTTGAGTGACTGATAACGAGCATCGTGCACGTGTCATAATTCGTCAAAACAACCACGGCGATCATCATATTTATTTCTTCATTACTAACGCGCGGTAAGCTATTCGTGACGTGCAGTAGAATACACCTGCGAATTAACGCTGCACGGTTTACGATGGAATATACCTATTGACACTCCGATTAGCGAAGACTTTACAAGTGCGATACAAAGCTTCGTTCACCAGTTGCGACGAGCTCGAGGATGACGCTCTTGAAGACTCGAAGTGCTCTTGTCAATAGCTGGATTATTATTGCAGGATTGTCATTATCGGACGACGATGATGTGCTTGTTTCAACCGGGGAGGAATAGGCTATTCGTAAGCCACGTGGACATCTCTGCAGTGGTAAACAAGTCCACTTGAACGCCTCTGCTGCGCCACATGTGACGAATCTACCAGAGCAAAATAGTCGCTAATATGTAACAACGCTACCGAAATGTAAGCGTTTAAGAAAATCTCTATAGGAATAAAAGTAAAGCTCTAGCGCAATTAAAATACAACTCTAGCGCAATTAAAATGAAACTACCGCAATTAAGGTAGTAAAGGTTACAAATACTTCTCGATGAGAAAAAAATCTGAAAAAATTCTAGCATATAAAAGGTGCTGAAAAGATTGTTTGTGCATAATAATAATTTCAGAATGTACATAACAAATTACTGAAAAAAAATTGTGCAACTAATTACCCCGCAACCACATTTCTTTTTATTACGAAAATGATTTGTTAATTTTTCTGAATACGTATGAATTTTTTCGGTAGATTCGTAACATGCGGAGATGCGAGCGTGCCGTTAGTAAGATTGAGGATACGAGTAGGCGACACGATCGCAGTGAAGGGAATTCTGTGCCATCTACTTTCGTTTTTATCTCAGCCGCTAAACCTACAATGCCAAAGATATGGCAAAGGTTTACTTTGAGGAGGGAGTCTCGCTACGCGCTGACTTCGCATAAGTTCGACAACAATAAGAGAAAATTGCAAGTACTTCTTGATGGTGTAAAAATCTGAAAAAAAACATGCGTATTCAGAAAAATAAACGAATCATTTTCATAAAAAAAAAGTTTTGTTGCCGGGTAATTTGTTAACCAATTAATTTTTTGATGAATTTGTTAAAAAAATGTTGCAATTATTATTATGCAAAATTAATCTTCTCAGTACCTTTGGTATACATGACTTTTTTCAGATATTTACACCATCAAGAAGTACTTGCAATTTTCTCCCATTGTTGTCGAACTTATGCGAAGTCAGCGCGCAGCGAGACCCCCTCCTTAAGGCAGGATCGCTTAGTAAAAAAAGAGAATTAAGCTTCACGGACCTTTTAGTTTAAATTGAAAATTAGAACCTCGAAAAACCCTTTCGACTTGCTATCAGTGTGTCGTTCGGGAACTCGCAGTAAGATCGGGGTAATTACTCACTGTTGGCCTTGGCTGTGAAACGGCTAACCGGTTAGCAGTGTATGTCTTCAATTCTTCTCTTCGTCTCCTCCCAAGAGTGCATCGCACGTTCAAGAATTCTTCGTTGCTCGAGATAGGCACTACAATGCACCTCTGTGTCGCTTGTGCAAATCTTGGACACGCGAGCGTTCACACGAGTCACCGTACATCCAAATATATTTCGCGTCGGTTCGATGAACTCGGCAATGTTTGCCCGGCTCGTCGAACCCTACTCGGAAAGTAATACGTCAAAGCGGACCCGGCGGTCGACGCTCCTAAATAAAATATCACCGAATATAAAAAATGTTATGGTCTAAGAAAAAACAAAACAAAAAAAACACGAAATCCCCAAAGATCGCCGGTCGAGACTCCGAAATGTTGGATACGCATATATATCACTGCCTATATAGCAAGCATTATTTTGAAATCATTTTGGATATATTTTTAATCTTTCAAATCTCAACATATTTTTGAAATGTATGAAAATAATATTTTTTAAATCTTCTATCAAGACATTCCAATGAAACATTTCAGAAATGTTCTTGAAATGAAATGAAACATTTCTGAGAAATAGTGATACAAAATTTTGAAATAGTTTTAATTTCGCCTTTCACCGAAATATTTTCTGCGATCGTTTAAAAAACATTTCGGAAACATTTCAATGCAAGATTCATGAGCGGATAAAAAAAATATTTTCAAAATGTTTTTAAACGATTTCACAAACATTTTTTAATATTGGTAAAATATTTTCAAAATGTTTTTAAACGATTTCACAAACATTTTTTAATATTGGTAAAATATTTTCAATATTCCGAAAAAATATCTTCGATATTTCAAAAAAATATTTTCAATATTTCAACAAAATATTTTCAATATTTCAACAAAATATTTCCAATATTCCAACAAAATATTTTCAATATTTCAAGAAAATATTGTCAATGTAAAAAAAAATATTTTTGAAAGTTTTCAAAAAATGTTGCCGTGCTATGTGGGAGGATTACGCGACGATTGCCATAAAAATCAAATTATGTGGAGAGAAGATCTTGGCCGCCACCGACGCCCAGAATGGACCAAACGGGCTGCGGCCAAGTTCGTGCTTCCCGTGATTCAGGGAGTCTTCGGTTCGCCTCGGCGAGTTTTTCTCTCCGCGTGGTTGTAAAACCTGCGTAGTACCCGGGTCCGGGTGTGGGACAGTATAGTCTAGCCGCTGGATCCAAGAGGGGCGTTCACGCTCGACTCGGAATCCCGAGATCCAGTGATTCACCTGACTCGGTCGACGACGCGCGTTTCTCGGTCGACATCGAAAATCATGATCGATCGCCGTGTTCCGCGATCGCAAATTATTATTATCAAAAAATATCGAAAATAAGTGCGAAGTAAACAAATTAAATTTGCTAGCGGGTAATAATATATAGTGCTCTGTAAACAAATTTTGTTCGAAATTTAATAAACGGCATTGGATGCTTTTTTACATCCACTGTTACTGAAATTTCAAAGATATGTAAATACAATTGCCTTGTAATTTTACAGTAATTATTGTTTTATTTCTACTGATTTTTTTTTATAAATTCAAGGCAAAAGATTTGTAATTTTAATATCTGGTATTTGAATATTACAGAAAAAATGCATTATTAATATTCAATTAATGTAAGTAAATTTCAAGTTCCAGAACATTAAATTTGCAATATATGTGTACAGTGTAATATCTTTTACACGCAAGGATATTAATTCACCCGATATAAGAAATAAAATTGGCGTTCAGTGAACAGTGAAAAAAAGTTTTTCCGTCCGAGGAAGATTTTATATTGCGAGGACGGAGAACGAAGCAGAGGTAACGATTTTCGTCGATAAAATTTTTTGGATATTTTTCGAATGATCGAGACTGTGAAATTATCGAGTTCGAATGAAAAGACACGTGCCCAGTGTTAATCATCAAGAGAGCTTGCTCCTTTCATAATGCGACCTCGGACCGCGATTCATTGAGATTGCACAATAACCTTTTTATTTATGTCTATGCTCGTGGCCGACCTTCCGACGATCTTCACACCGGAAATAAAAAACTGAGCATCGATGCCTCGTTATTAGGATTTTTAATGACTCGTTTAATCGTCCGATCATGCAGGCATAAAATTAAACGAATTGCGTAATTTACAGTCCACAGCTGAAAGATTTATTTTTTTATCGCTTATAATTTAATTCATACGAACGAATAGCGAGGATAACTCGAAGCAATTTATTCAATACCGGAACTTTGGAACCGCCGACCTTTTTATATTCGGTTTTATATTCAATTTTATATTCGGTTTTATATTCGGTATTATATTCAATTTCATATTTGGTTTTTTATTCGATTTTATATTCGGTTTTATATAAAAATACAAACGTATTTTCTTTTTTAACAGTTTTACCGTACGGCGCGCCACGAATAGCGCGGCGAACTCGAAGCAATTTATTCAATACCGGAACTTGAGACCCGCCAACCTTTCGAAGATCATTACCTACGAGTTGTTTTTCAAAGAACCTTCACAATTTGCACCAGTCATATTCATGAATTCGCGGGAAATGAAACAAAAAAAGAAAAAAAAAACAATTCAAGAAATACGCAGTAGCGACGACTTGACGGTACAATCAGCAGTAAATTAAATTATGACGTAACAATTTTTCCATTGCCTTTTGCATTTTTTTTACTCGTTTATTCCATCCCGTTCGAGGCTCGGTGTCTTGCGAGGAAGACTTCTCGCGCCGCTGCAACAGCTATAAACGTCGAAACATCGCCCGAGAACCAAGCGCGTGAACTTAACGATCCAACAAAATTATACGTTGTATACGTTGTTAATCGTTGATTTTTGTTCTATAAAAAAAATTAAAAAAACAACGATTACTTAAAAATCTTAAAAAATTCATACGTATTCAGAAAAATAAACGAATCATTTTCATTAAAAAAAAGTTTTGTTGCCGGGTAAT
>JAPYZD010001719.1:0-21479 GCA_030522725.1 Ichneumoninae sp. B BG-2022a
AAATACTGGTGGATCAGTAGAATATGGCCGTCTGTACCGGCACGGGTTTTCCGTAGTTTCCCCGTGTCCCTGGCAAATGTGGTACAGTGTAGCTAAGTCTGCTACGGACGCAATGGAAGTTAGGTAGCTTAGCTGAGTGCGAGTAGAGAGTGCTAGGGGGGAATCGGGATGGGGTTCCGTAAAAACCCGACAGGGTATACGGTGGAATTGGAACAACAAATATAAAAAAATATATATAAATTGTCATTAAAAAATATTTTACAGCCCAATACAAGAAACTCACCAATGGATATGTGTCTCGGTACGACGAACACCAATTTTCTGCGGTACTGGTAGCTGTTCCCTACAGCCAGGTATTCCAGCCGGTAGGGAACAGCCTCGAAAGTCTCGTCGGCGAACGGACAAGAAACAAATAGCTCAGGAAAACGTACATCCCTGTCCCTCCTATATATCTCTATCTCGCGGCAAGCTGCTTGTCTGTCGTCCCCGGATGCCTGGTATCGTGTAATCAGCCCTGATAAATGATCGAATGAATCATCCAGAATTCGACTACCACACTAAGCCTCTCCCTGCATGTTCTCAAACTTACTATAAAACTTGGCGTCGCTTATGGATAGATTGAACGCAGTTGCTTTACCCTGGAACCCCCCAAAATCTTTGACATAAGCGGACAATCGAAAGTTTCCCAGGGACTCTCCGACGGGCGACGTGTGTCCCAAATTTTCGAATCTGAGGTTGACGCAATCTGCAATCAGTTATGTAAACACACTGCAAAAATGATGATGTATACATTTTTTTTTACCTTTGCCACGCTGGATGGATCTGAGGAGACATTCCGGACCGGAATTCTTCAATGCCGCGGTCTGCAGGCAAGAAAAAAACGACAAAGTTACGGAAAGATCGAAAACGAGACAACCTCAAAATAATCATTGCATTCGTTCTCGACAAACGGGAAACCGATGAGCCTGCACGATACGTACGTTATTGTGACAGAAATCCGAGTAGCAATGGGAGGCAAAAGCCCTCGACGTAAAACAGAACACCAGTATCAACATAAAATTCATTGTCCCGAACATCGTTGAGGTTATAAACAATCTATCGTTCGTCAGAGCTTAAAGATTGTACGAGCTTTTATTGTCACCATCCTCGTGGCATCGTGCGTTACTCGTCGAACACAATACGTTCGATTGTCACATACTCTCGCAAGATATATCAATCGTTTTTTCCAAGAACCACATTATTATTGTTCTATTGCGATGCATCAGCTGTTGTCGTTTCCATGCGTCAGTGGTTTCTTCGTGTGGGTCACGCGACCGCCGCGACACTGCCGGCCGCGGACGGAAGTACTCGACGCGCACGAGCGATAGCGACACTATATATAAATATAACTATATATAACTTTATAAATATGTATGTGCATATAAAATGCGTATAAAACGCATTCGCTTGTATGGAAACTACAAGTTATAAAAAAACATAAGAAATCCATTAAACGGTAGATGATGACAAAAAAAAACCAGTTAATCGTCTCCGAATCCGTTATCGGATTCGCTATCTCTTAAATTCCGAGATTTTCTATAGATCATTTTTATTACAGGAAGAGGTAATTAAAAAGATGGCACTAAAAGCAATATTTCGATCTGTCGTTGGTTTAACAATCAAACATTGTTTCACACTGGTGGAACGTTATATTAACGCTCAAACATATATCTTATTGTAGTATAATGATTATAGCTATGTATAATTATAGAGGTCTGAATCATTTTAATTCGAGCAGACCGTTGGGCCTATCGCTCGGATTAAAGTGTTTCCGGAGACCCTGCCAGCAGAGATGATAATCTCTGTCGAGACTCTTCGTATCCGTTGCCCATTCCGTAAGACGCATACACAACGAGGTCTCGAACATGAAAGCCATAGTTCCGTCGGCAACGCGCTCGGGCTGGAGCTTGCACTTGGATGCGCCCTCGAAACACTGCGCGTCCGGTCCGTGGGGGGTCATCATAGTGTGAAGAGTGGCTCCTCCGGCCTGGAAACCTTCCTCCTTCGCCTCGTAATGACCTTTTATCAATCCCATAAATTCGTTCATGTAGTTCCCTGTGAAACGAAGAAAAATACGCAGATAAAAATCCGATACGTACTATAGAAAACTCGCGAGGTGGAGTCTAAAGAAAAACGAAACTCATTCCGCGGTCGCAATCGTCACGCTGCCATGACATTGGGAGAGCAGGGAAATCCACGAAAGGTGGAGCCGCGGTTTGTTGATAGAACGCGGGACGGTACACATCAGCCACGGGGAATGATTGACATTCCCGGGAATCAGGGATGCGACGTTGGATTCCGCGTTTTCTCCTCGATTCAAAAGGCCGCGGTGGCAACCACAGCGAGTGGCAGCGGTCGCTCGCGGGTTCTCCCGTCGACGGCGTTCTACCGTAACGAAGGCACGCTCGAAACCGCTTGACCGAG
This sequence comes from Ichneumoninae sp. B BG-2022a, assembly GCA_030522725.1. Classification (NCBI taxonomy): domain Eukaryota; kingdom Metazoa; phylum Arthropoda; class Insecta; order Hymenoptera; family Ichneumonidae; species Ichneumoninae sp. B BG-2022a. The sequence goes on from JAPYZD010001719.1 coordinate 2,464, forward strand.
CCACGTAAGTGCTGAGCACCAGACTCTCGAGCGCTCGTCTGACTGATCGAAGAAAAAGAAATAAAGAAAAAAAAATATCCTTTCCTTACCGCAATTACTAGCGATCGATTTTTTTTCAGCGTTCGAGTTTTCTGTAGTATTAAGTACGATTTGCATAGATGCAGGCTGCGCGTAAAGCATGCCGGAAAAAAAGTATTATTAAAAGACGAAGATTTCTATAATCGGTAAAGATATGTCGTTGCTGCACGAGAGTGACGGTTATTCGCATAAACTTGCCTCTTTTCATCCGATAGGATTGTCTATAGCTTATGCCAAAGGATGTTTTTCCGTAGGTCAAGATTACACCCCGTTTTAGCTGCTCTGTACTTACGATGATAGTACGGTGGCCGGAAGGTGTTTTCCTGAACCGACCATCTCGGTGGAAAAATAACAAAGTCAGCGATGGCTGTACCCGGCTTTAACGACGGGCAGGTGAGGACGGTGAAGATCGAGGGGTCCTGAAAAAAAAAGTTGCGTCAAACTTGGTAAATACGTTTATTTCGTATATTCGATCGAAAACCGAGGGACGAGACTCACGCAATGATCGAAGGATACGGAGTTGATGACCATGAAACGAGCGAGGTCGTATTTGTACGGTACGTAATTTCCGTGCCAGGCGACGACGTCGAACGGGCTGTGCTCCTGCTGGGCCTCGAAGTACTTTCCCTGATACTTACAGCCGACTTTGTACTGAACTTCCCGATCCTCGTACCACGCCACGGGAGTCAGAAAGTCTCGGGGTTGCGCCAGACCGTTAGACCCTTGAAATAATACATATCGATAAAGGCACAGTGTGGGTATAACAAAAAAAAATCTAATAAGCATAAAAATACGGTTTATTCTTTATGAGCCGTGAAAAATTGGTGGAAAGTTGGGCAAAGTAATTTACACATGGCTATCTCATTTCTTACAATTTTGCACATAGCTCCCTTTATGAGAAACTTCGGTGATCGATTTCGGCTTCCCTATAGGGGAAGCTATGCACAAAATTGTAATGAATGAGGAAGCTATGCACAAAATTGTAATGAATGAGGAAGCTTTGTACAAATAGCTTTGCATCTTTTTTCGTAACATAAAAAAATTTCTACATGTCATAAAATTAAAACTGTCAAAATTTACCGCAACATTTATTTTAGGAAATAACAATCTGGAGTTTGCGGGTTTCGTTGTTTTGGGGCAATTTTTTTACACACAAATACATTGGGATGTCACCTAGAAATCGCATTTCTCGACGTTTTAGACTATTTTAATTATTTTGCCACTAAAAACTTGACATTTTTTTACGAAAGCAGCTCTACGACGAAGCAAAATGGATCGTTTTGTCACTCGGTCCCTTATCTGTGAAACTGAACGGTAAGAAAAGTTGATTACCTATAGGTCCGAGACTCGGTAGTTCGAAGTGGTTGTCAAAGACTTCGAGTATGTAGCCTCTGGTAGGACCCGAAACTGCCACCGAGAATTTCATACCCTGCTGAATGACGCATATCTCGTTCGGCTTGCAGTGGATGTTTCCGAACTCCGTGGTGATATCGAGCTCGCCGAGCTGGGGCACTGCAACGAGCCCGCAGGCAAAGAGTGCAACGTCAGCAAACTCGGAAGGACTGGTCGATTAATCGAGGGAAATCGTTGTAGCGCCGTCGCTAAGCTTACCGATAAGAAAGTCACCATCCGCATTGTGGAAGGCTTTGTCAGTCATCGAAACGTTGCACAAATAAACGTGTATGGCGACTCCGTTGCGAAGACTCGGGTCGCCGGATCCGCATATCGTGTGAAGACCGTCCACGAAGTCTACGGACTCTCGGCCGTGAGTCGGCAGTTCGAATGCTCTCCAGCGAAGCTGCAATTAAATTGAATTCGCTATAGTTGCGTCTCGTTAATCGTCCAGTGCCTCGCCGGCTGTCTCGAACGGCTCGCGCGACAGTTTAACGAGCTCGAATGAACCCACTCGAGTCGTTGAGCTTCTGGCACTGTTGTTACCGCTGGAAGATGCACTCTCGAGGATGTACTTTCACATGCTCCGAAACGTTTCTCCTCTAAAGCCTCGTCTAATTCTCAATTCGGGCTATCTGCGAGCAGCACCGGTCTTCCTACTTACTGCGGGGCGCTTATCGTGCTCCTCATTGATTCTCCTCGGAGTGTAACACTCACCGGATTAGGATTCGGCAAGGTCTTGTCCCATTCGTGAGTCAATCGAGACGCTGATTTCGGATCGTGCTCGTAGACTCCGTGACAGACCGACGGTTTTATTCTGTAGAACCATGTCCTCTTGTTCTCCCCACGAGGCGCTGGAACCGTGCAATACATCACATTATAATCGATGCACAATAAAAAAAAAATTAAAAGTGGTCATGTTAAAAAATATTAATGTTGATTCTTTAAGGTTCATTTTGCCATTTCTATTTTATCGAGCAAACAATCATGTTATAAAAAACTTGTAAAATTAACCAAAAAAAAGTATGGACGTTGGTAAACCAAAAAGTGTTTGTTGGCAATAATTTACTAACCAGTAAAAGCGGTGCCGGACAATTGCTCAGCGTAGAGACCGTATGGACACTTCTGCGGTGTGTTCTGAACTGCTGGAAGCGCTCCCGGACATCGCGGGTCCTCGCTGGCGAATTCTCCGCCAAAGCCTGACAGGTACTGAGGGATAATTCAATGATAAAATTTATTAAATCGTGGACGAGACTCTTCGAGATTAATAATACACTGCGGCACCTGTGGATCGGATGACATGCTCGCTCACTATACCAAACAGAACTGCTCTACCACTATATCTTGTTCTATTTTTACGTTATCTCGTTCAAACACTGCAGGGGCGGATTTAACCTTTTTGCCGCCCCAGGCGTCAGAAAGGTTGGCGCCCCTTTCGTCCGCTTCTTTTGCTGCCTTTATTTTGGCCCTTTTCCGGTATTCCGCGCCACTCAGGCGGGCTCTTCCAGCACACATGTTCAATTGAAATTTTTATTCCAAACACTCACTATCTTAAATAATATAATCGAAGTAATAATTCCCGAGTAATACAAACTGTTCGCGATGTGATCGCACTACCGTCGTACAGCTCGCACTGATTGTTTATGCCTTAAAGCAGTATAGAAACTTTGCAAGGATCTGCAGGCACGAGCGCGCTCCAGCCGGTCGTTGCATACGTTGTAGCCGAGAAGAAAAACAATATCGAATAAGTATTGGAAACCGTAGATACATTTAAATAGCATGTCATTCAAACGTATAATAACAACAGAAGTAAACTAAACTAATTGTAGTTTAGTTTAGTTTACTTCTTTTGTTATTATACGTTTGAATTATATGTTATTTAAATGTATCTACGGTTTCCAACAGTTATTTGAACTTTTTTAACGCTCCAAGCAGCTTGGCTTCGCAACATTGCAAAGCCGACATTTTGCTGCCGTTGTTCGAGTCAAGGAACTTACAAAAATATTGCTTCGTGGTAGAGCTGCAGACGAGAAAGGCGGGTTGCGGCAATATACTATTTCCACCAAAAAAAAAAAAAAAAAAAAAAAAAAAAAAAAAAAACCGAAAATTTGCCGCCCCCGAAATTTGCCGCCCTAGGCCCTGGCCTACCGGGCCTAGTGGTAAATCCGCCCCTGAAACACTGGTTATCGTAGTCCATAAACGGCGGCTCTTTATCGCGACTCGTATACATTAAAGCTTCAATTCTGGAGTGAAACCGTACCTCGCGAATCTTACTCGAGTTCGATAACATGGCTTCCTCATTTATTACAATTTTGCGAATAGCTTTCTCTATGAGAAAGTTCGTTGATCGATTTTTGGCCTCCTCATAGAAGAAGTGATGTACACAATACTTAGCACCTTTTAAAAAATTTATTTGACTTATTTTTTTACCGATATGCTAATTTTATTGTACTTATATTTTTACTGACCTTAAAAAATTTTAAAGGTTGAGCAAAGTTTGAACATGGGTACATAATAGTTTATTTGTGTTGGATTTTTTAGTCAAAAATCTAAAAAAAAAATGTAAGAGTGCGAGTGCAAAGAGACATTTAAAAAAAAAAAAAAACTGAAAATGCCACGAAACACAGATCGCTAGACCGATTCCTACCAAAGTCAATAACGAAAAGTGTTTGAGGTTAGTCTACCTCTGTAGAAAGTTTCAGCCCGATAACTTAAAAATGGTGAAAACTAGAGCGCGAACACACTTTTTTCAAAAAATTCAAAATCTGATAAAGTAAATTGTAACAACCTGAGGCACCTAATCGTTCTACTTGCGTGCCAAATTTCACCTCGGTTGATAAAGCCGTTCTTGAGGTTGAATTGCAGAGACCAGACACACTCGCACATCCATTCCGACATTTTTTCTAAATATGATTTTCCGACGTTTTGTAACAGTCTGAACATTTTTACATGAAAACCTCGAAAAAAAATGTTCACGAAAACTAAGCTTCCTGGATGAGCAAGCCATATATGTATATATATAAAAAATTTGTCGGATATTTTTTGTTTTGTAAATAAGTTTACTGCGCACCTGAAGATTGTCCGCCATGACTGGGCGTAGTGTTGGTTCTTCTCTCATTTCTGAATACAAAATACCGAAGAATATTTCGTGTCTCGACGTTTTATAGGTAGACACCAGTCGGCCTCAGAGCCTCCCGAAAGCTTCTCGATAAGATTGAATTCGCCTCTCCTCTCTTTTCCGAATACTAACTACCGAGGAATGTGTCGTGCCTCGACGTTTTATAGGTAGACACCAGTTGGCCTTAGAGCCGCCCGAAAGCTTGTCAACAAGTGTGAATTCATTCAAAACATGTTTACCGCGATCGGGAGATTCTCGATCGCCAATGTAACGCATCCGAGACGAAGGCACGACCCTGTTCAGCTGCGACGATACCGGTTACTGATAGTCGTTGTTGTTTTGATCTGCCTCGTGTGGGACTCCCGATTAATTGATTGGCCTGGCGTCACACACGCAGGTGACGAGCCTCCTCAATGATCCACGTGTCGACGATTTATAGATCGCCAAAAGAATACTTTAAAAAAAATCGCAAAAAAGAAAAACATGGAAATTCAAGAAAGAAAAAGATACTTTGTGGAAATGTTTCGCTAAATGTACATACCTTTAACGCCGGTATCGTACAGAAATAATAGTTCGCTGGCACAATAATCTGGACTTGACACGACGCATTTTCTCTCCACTTATAAATACCGCACCGTGATTGCAGTGAAACTCTGCGCGCTTCGTAGTTCAGAGCTTCGAGAAGACTCTCTCTATATTTAAATCCAAACCGTTTCGTGCACTTTTAAATGTATATGAAAAAAAAAAGAAATGGAACGGTGATTTCTTTGCTTCCGGTAAGAACGTAAGCCGAGAACATCGCCACATAAATATCGGAATGGGTGGATAATCTCGATCAACATTAACGGCAAACTGCATCGAGTCAATTACAAAATAAACACGATCAATCGAATGTTTGCGTTTTGTTGGAAAAAAAATAAATAAAAATATCGAACTATCGGAGAGCGTGCAGTAGAGCGATCGAGCGACTCACGCAAAGATAATTCCTAATGCAAATGTGATAGGTGGTCCTTGCTCGGCCGGACTCATTTTGTCCGGTTTTCCGAGTCGACGCAGTCTCGTTCTCTTATCGCTTGGCAGTTGAAAGGGTTCGCAATGTGTACCCGTTATGTTCAAGCTTATGCAATCGCTCACCGACACAAACAACTTGTTTCCCCTTGATCGAATTAAATTTAACGAAAGTAGTTTCGTGCCTTGTATCCGCAACCCAATCGACAATTCTCCGACTAATCGGCCGGGTAGAAAATCAGGAACGAACATTTCCACGATTACTATCTGAATAATCGTCAAAACTTTCGCGGCCCCAGTTGACCTCAAAGTTACTATCGAAACTTGAATAGCGTACGTGCGAGATCTCGTCGTGAAACTGGTTTTCCATCGAGAAGATAAACGTCTCTTCCGCGATGGCCCAAGCATGACGCGAAGAGCCCATATAATTTTTATTTTATTTTTTTTTTAATTTCAATTTTTAAGAAATAATGGCATTTTGAAATTCATCTGTAATAATCGATCGGCGAAACGTTAAACGATTAATATAATAGACAAAGCTGGATTAACTCGGTGGCTTTGCTTTGAATAAACAAGAACTTGATCTGCAAGTCAACGAGCATCAGCTGCGCGATTGCAGGCGGTATAATTCAATAAGCTCCGTCGCCTCACCGCGGGCTTTCACTTTTTTGTATAAATCACCTGAATCTTGACGAGATAAACGGCGAACAAGTGTCAAGAATCCTTCCTGCTTTCGCTGACCTATCGCGTGAATACTCGAGCGATTCACCGCTCCGATTACTGCTCGATCGCTGATAAACCGAGGCCTTAATGGATTGAACAAATATTGTTATTAAAACAGCGAAAAACAGCTTGTCTAAGTCACGGACAGCGGAGAATACGGTGCAGCTGAATATTAACGAACAGTGACGTTGGATGAGAATGACGTGCTAATGACGCCGCCTCAACAGCGAGGTACACAGTCTCCTGCGCGACTTGTCGAATGGCCACGTTATCAAACGAGTCCTCGGAACGCCGCTAATTTTTTCGCCACCTTTCTCCTCGAGGGTGGTAGTTACACGGTTCGAAAAAAATGCATACTTGCGTTTAGCCAGAGTAATAAATCCAGAGTGAAAGGAGCTAATCACCTGTGAAGATAAGATATACTGGAATACCCGGAAAAACCGCATTGAATTTTGAAAATGTCAACCGTGCGGAAAACGCCAGTTGTCCACACGACGAAAAAGGCCCGCATATGTAACAAACATTCCGCGATTTATTTTCTCGTTAATTTTACAATTTCTTTTCTTAATTTTATAATTTCTTTTCTTAATTTTACAATTTCTTTTCTTAATTTTACAATTTCTTTTCTTAATTTTACAATTTCTTTTTTTTATTTCACAAGTTCTTTTTTTAATTTATAATTTTTTTCGTCCACAAAAACAAGTCGTAAAATGAAAAAGAAAGCAACGGTGGACATTTGCAAGCGAAAAGTGTTTGTCGTCTGTAGAAACCCTTTCTCACCGTGCGGTACAACAGCTTGCCGCGATCGGGTCGTATAATTAATTGCATCAGAGTTAGATCCCTTCCACCGTTACGCAGCAGCGATGCGATTGAGCGTAAGAAAGCCGCGGTGGCTCGACCGGGGGGGGGGGGGGGAGGAGGGGGGGGAAGAGGACCTGCTTTACAGTTAGATGAGATTGCGCCAGAAGCGAGTGGAGGAGAAGGAAGAGGAAGCAAGATGAGAAATCCCAGCAGCAGCGAGAGAGTTTCGTCGCAGCAGCTGGAAGGAGTAGGGTGGGGTTTCGAATCATCTTGATCCCGGATCCGCGAAACGATGAAGGACGCGGAGAACGCTCTTCGGCTCTTCGGTGTTCGTTCTCACGAGAAGCGCTCTGCGAGGGGCGAGTTATCGAAAACGGCGAGATTCAATCACGTGCGATGGACCACACGTGGGCGAACTCTCGTCCGGTGTACCGGCGAGATCGAAGACCGCGCGCAAATCGTCTCGAAGCGGGATTCCGAAATTCCGGGCGGCGAGAGCCGCGGAGGGGATTCTTCGCCGGGGAGGAGCGCACACAACAGGTCAATGATATTTTAGTATGTACACGCCGAGCGGGAACTGTGACGAGTCGAGAGGAATCTCCGTGGCCATCTTGACCCAGATCTCTACGATGAAAAGCGGAAGAGAGTTGTACGCTCGTCAGGCCGGCGACCCGCCTCGGCGATTAATATTGAAATTAATGATAATACGAGAAGGCGAGTTGTTTCTCGACGGCCGGTATGCTCCGGTAGATATGTAACCGGCATGAAGTTTGGGCGGACTGAGTTACGATACGCGTTGAATTACGGTACCGCATGAGTTCACTCGCCGAGAGATCTATGGAAAGAGATGGATCCCTCCGTGGATCGCGCAGCGACGATCGTTCCCATCGCCTTATCAGGGATACTCACTTGGCGGGGAGTTCCACGTGCGATGCGCTCAGTAAAATCACGCTCGGCTATGTTGATCGCCCGTTTTCTTTTTTATTTTTTTTTATATAAGTGCGTGATGCCTCCTCGGATATCCGTGCCTCGAAAGCCCGCAGGACTGCGAGTCTCGGCGCTATATAATAATGCGCTATGATACGCGAAGCCAACGGCACGGCATTAACACCACGCTCGCGGAAACACCGAAGAGCGGGTTTGCCGCAGCTTCGCCCAGAATCGTTTGTGTTGGTGCACTGTATGGTACGAATTATACCCGTACGTACACCTGTGTCTATTTTATACGGCAAAAAAAGAAGGAAAAAAAACGGAGACTCGGGAGGTGGTGGAGGAAGAAGAGGGAGATCCTCACCATCGGCGCACACCGGGGCCCCGGCGGCGTGAGGTTGAATTCACTGGCAACTCGCGCCAGTTGGCTCGCATCGAGCCAGGTGGACTACTGGTGAAGAGAAGAGAACACAGAGAGAAACGGTTCACGCGATGCCGGAGCCACTACTTTTCACTGTATATCCACCTGACTCGGTACTCCGCTCCGAGTCCCGGTCTGCCGCTTTCCGCACCTAGTTGCCGGTTGCGCGAGTTCGTTGTCCGACTGTACCGTGATCCGTTTTGTGTATCGCGGGATAACGTTGAAAATTTGTTGTTTTCTTTTTGTTTTATTTTGATTTTTTTTTTTGCTGTTTTTGTCGCGCCCGATTCGTCACGTATGCCAGCGTGCGAGACCGATATCTCGCCGATATCCCAGCACGGACGACACCGTTGTGCGCGAGGACTCCGGCGAAAGCAGTGACGCTCTTCGAAAATAAACCGGGTGGATCTCGAGAGAATCGTCGTCGAGCGAGGGGAAATTTCGTGACACAGAGAGAAATTAAAGACTGTCAGATGTAATTAATTAGCGGCCCAGATTCGTGGCTCCGGGAGTGCGCCAACTCGCGTGTAAATCCGGTTCGGGACTCGTGCCGCGCCGCGCGACTCCCTCGAATGTGAAACCCGCCAGGCTCTCATACTGTTATTACGGCCGGTGATTTTTATTATTGTATTTATTTTTTTCAACTCTCCGCGACTCAACCTCGCTCGGATTGGCAGTAAAGCGTTGAGTTCCGTCGATATTCGCGGTACGAAACAATTGATCCATCGTGTGCGCGAGGTTTGACGAGCTCATTGGATTTTTTTGCGATTCGAAACCTTGATCTTCGAGATCCCGTTTCCAAGTCGTCGGTCCGGCCAGCGATTATCTTCTCTCCAGGTAATAACACGCTAATTCCACGGGGGATGATTACGAGCGGATTTATCGGGAGCACGCGCGGAGATGAGTACGGGGTACGAGAAACCGTTGGGACGGACCCGGAGACCGTTGGGACGGGGAGGAGATTATTCGCGAGTCGTCGGAGGGAGGGATGCCGATGGAATAGAGGAAGATACAGATCGATCGTGGGCTGTATTCGAGAGGCATTCGCGTTATTCGTCCAGTCAGCTGTGACGAAACGCCGGGACGAGGAAGGAGAGGGCTCGGACTCTGGCGTAAAATCATCTTGGCTGTTCTCCGCGTGATCTTGGGGTCCCGCGAAGTAGGTTGCCGCTCGTCGCGCATTTCAGCCCGGCACCATCGTAGCCGAGGATCATTCCACGTACACGAGCTGCCGCACGCGTTTCTAGGCCCGTTCGCGATCTCCCGAGCCGCCTTGCACGCCTCTGCCGTATAATACACCTGCCTAGAGAGTTCGAGCCCCGACTCTCGTGCTGCGCCGATTATTCTCCTCTCCCGTCTTCCGGCGGCGCTGAGGAAGCTCGCTCAACGTACAACGTTCGGTAGCTCGGGCACCGTTAATGAATGCTCGCTAAGTGGCTGCTCCTCCATTCCGGAGAAAGGGGAGCAATGTGAGAATAACATTACGCTTTTAACGATGGCCCGAACACGTGCCCTACACGATTTTCGAGTGTGAACTCCGACCACCGAGGCTCGGACACGGGTAGTTTCGATACCGCGGTGAACCGGCGTCGAAGCGCGCCCAAGAATCCGTGACCGCCCGTTTCCTTCGCTACATTCTTATTCATTGAATTCGCGTGATTCGGGGTAGGGGGGGAGGGAAATTCAAATTCTTTGGTACGATAACGCGGTGCGCAAGCGTCTGTAGAATGAAAGGAAATAAAAAAATGGTTGGCTCTTCGAGAACTATCTTTATGTTGAATTCCGTGTTAGCATACCCGTGAGAAAGTATAACGCCCAAGAAGTTACTTCCTCTCGCGAAGCCTCCCAGCTCCCGCACGCGGAGAATCCGTCAGCGAGAAAACCTCCGGCAGCTTCGGCTACTGTTGCGTTGTTGCTAGTTTTTTTTTTACATCCGCGTAAAATGGATCACGACGGGGCGAGATGGACCTGCACTGAGAAAAAAAATTGTTGGGTTAACCAAAAGCCGCGGTGACCTACGTTCAAAGCTGTTATTTGTTTGATGCAAATAAAGCATTGTTTTCTTGCATGTTTGTTTGCTTAAATTTATACAAAATTTGTCGATTGAAACAAACATTTTTATTGTACTAACAAATACACCTTTGAACGTATGTCACCGCGCATTTGCTTAATAGAACCATTTATTTCTCTCGGTGTGTGCGCTCCGGGTAAAAAATGGTCCGTCTTGCCCCGCTCTGCCGTACCTATATCTGAGTTTCCGATGCGTCTGGACAGAGTGAAGAACGACGCAATTTTGTTCAATGGGTGGTGTGCGTGTGTGACAATCGGACTGGGACAAACGACAATTGCAACGAAATGTTAACTATGGGCACGTTCCGATTTGAAAACGCAACACCTCGCGGTGGAATCGACTTTCTCTGGTAAAATTGTCGAATCGACGGCTCGACTCGTTCCTTTCTGCTTATTACCTGTTTCTCACCATGAAAACTGTACAATGTTATTACGGGAGCGTTGACCTATACTTTTAACAGGCGTGATCTTTCGTGCGGGCGATATTTGCCATAGATATGAGGGAACGCTCTTACGAGAGTTTGCTGGTATCAGAACATAGCGAACACTCGCTGCTATGGGTAATTAACTCGCGGTCGACACGCAACTGCGACATATTTGGAACGAAACGGCATTCGTCGATTGCACGAAGAAGTCTTTGGATTTTTTGTTTTACTTTTTTTTTTCTCGAGCCTAAGATGAGAGTCACCTACTTCGACTGTTTCTTGCATTTGTGCGAAACTCCGGACTAGACGCTATCGCGATTGGCCCAAATTCGCAGATAGAATTTAACGCGACTGCGCACCGAAGGAAATTGATTGATTTTGGTCAAGGTTACTCGGATACTTCGTACAGGGACGACAATAATTGTTTCAATGGTAAATATGCATTTTTACCGGAAATAGTCCATTCAGTAAATGTAGGGAAGAGCGGGGCAAAAGACGACAGTGGGCAAAACGGAATACTGGAGCAAAACGCAATTTTCCAGTCATTTTTGGATGTCTTATTCTGTCCCATCGATACACCTGGATTTCCTGCTCCGTTTTGCCCCGCCGTTCCATTTTCTCTTCCTTACGGATATTTAAATATAAAAATGTACTATCAAAATGTTAACACGAATTGATAAAATTTTACCATAACATTTTTTCTGCGATGTTTTGAATTTAAATAGAAAAATTTACTACCGAAATGTTTACAATATTGAATTGATAAAAATTTACTATCGAAATGTTAACAATATTGAATTGATAAAATTGTACTGTCAATTCCTTTCGGTGCAATTTTGAATGCCAAATAAATGTCACGCACGTGCGTGTGGATGACTCACTCGGGCGAACAAAGTGCAGGTCGACCGATCTCACGCAGGATCGAAGCAGTTAATAGTCGAGTTGTGCGAGGCGCTATTTATTCGTCCGAAGAGTGAAAACTCCCGAGGGGAGCATCGAGCGAGTGCATGTTCCCCGATGCTCGACGAACCCGGCAATCCGTCGACTTCCGATGGCAACCGCGACGAGAAAATATAATCAACGTCCTTCACAGACATGAAAAAACAACCGGATACATCAAAAGTACCTTTCCGTGTCTTCGGCACGGTGAACTTCCCTCTTTTGAATTCATCGTACAATTCCCACGAGCTATCGAGAAACTCTATTATTGTTATTTTTTGCAATTGGCAAAAAAAAAATGCCGTGACGCTTCCGTCACACCCGGAGGAACTCTGGGCGAGATAGTGGATTTTGCCTCGTAATAAGGGGTAAGCCGCGTAGGCGACAATTGTCGCGTGAGTTTCACGGGCTGTCGAGCCCTACTCGAGAGCTCTTGAGCCGCGAAGCGCCTTGCAAAAAGATTCCGATATGAACATGCATATTTTTATTTTTTTAATCAAGTTCACGATGCAAGATTCACAGAATGTAAATCAGAGTAGCCGACGAACGAGCGGCTCGGTCGGGGAGAATAAATTTGCGAATCGTCCTTCACCCAGTTGAGCAAAAAGCATATCCGTAGCCGAAGCCCCGGAGCGGCCACGTAACCGGATATGCGAGAGTACAGAGGCCCGTGCGTTGCCGGGAGAAAGGATCGCGGGTACTTGGAATAATGATGTCTCTGCGAGCTTGTTGTGCTACGATGATCACCGGGAGCGTAATAGCCCTCGCAACTACCGTCACCCTCCGGGCGCGACGAACCTCTCCCGGTGCACCTCGCGCACGTTTTTTTCCCCGCCCGCATATATTCCGCAATTGTCCATACGCATTTTTCATTTCCACCCATTGAACTGCGCCCGGCACTTTGCTAACGACTCACTCACGCATTTTTCCGACTCTCGCGCAGGCGCGGCCCGGCGTTCCGTTTCTCACTTCGGCACGTGTTAATTAAGGAATTGAAGCGTGCACCGTGCAACGGCAGCAATCGCAGTCGTAGAGCGATCGCAACTCGTGGTTTCCACCGGAACGACCGCCGGAGAAAGGCTCGAATACCTTTTTTTACATACATATGCCTCGAACAATCTTTCCGAACGTTGAGCTCTTCGCGCCGAGCGTTCGCGCCGCGATATCGCGAGAGATAGCGACTGTACTTCGTGATTATCAGCGCATTTTTTCTTTATATTGTTTTTCTTTTTTTTCAATTATTTTACCGCACGAAAAGGCGCGAGGTGATTTTGATCGCGAGTAATAAGCGGCGAGTGCATAGTTTTCATTTTGATAGGCCAGATAGCGCGCGAATCCGCTGACCGAAAGATCGTTCGGATTAAAAAGTTCGGAATTGTTCCGCTGCGAGCTGTGCTAATATTTACTGTCATCGCGAAGGATGCACGAGTGTCTTCAGCGACCTTGAGCTCTGTACCGAGGAAGAATCTCTCGGGAACATAATTACTCCGGACGCATTGGGTGATTCGTCTCTAAAAGGCAAGTGGACGTAAAAGTCGAGAGAGAAGAGCTCTCGCCCGTCCCAGCTTCGCACAATTCTCGTGTATCCGCACACGCGCACACACAGGCTGAGAATTTCTCCTCCATACCTTGAGTACGAACGACTTTGTACTACGTCCGCTCGAAGAAAATTGAATTTACGATGCAGTAAAATCTACTTTCGCGAACGTTCAACCTGGAGTCACTCGGCTTAGTTCCTTTTTTTCATTTATTTATTTCTCTCGCATCCTCGGCCATTGTTATTTTTTGTTGACTTTTGTTTAAAATTTTTCGACGTTGGACTGAAAAAGTTTACCGAGCTGCGAGTCGGACGCGGCACGGGATTTTTGTCACCGCACTATGGACTCGATCGATCTTTTCGATAAATCGACTCGATTAATCAGTCATTCCGCGTGACGCAAAAGCGTGGAGAGTAACAGCGTTCGTGTCGAGGACATAATAATAATTTCATCGTCGAGGTAACAGTTTCATTTAGTTGTGCGGACAACGGGTTGCGGCGTCAGTGGGCAATTTCGCGAAAGGTACCGGCGCTCGTAAAACGCGGTTCGAAGAGGTGAAGGAAAAGCGATGGAAGCACCAATTGGCGATAGTTAATTTGTTTTTTTAATCGTCCGGTGTCGTAACGTAAATTAATTTATCGACTTCGTGCGTGGTCACAACGGGCCGCTCGCCGACGAAATTATCCGCGGGAGCGATAGATCGAAATTACCTTTCAATCCACTCCGCGACAAGCATGGTTAATTTACCCGAACGGGAACAAGAATCAGCGGCTTCCTGCAAAAACCCACGATTTTTACACCGCTGAAACGATAATTTAGAAACCGCGTTCCCTTTCACCCTGCACATATTTTAACGTCACACATCTGTTCCCACAACAAATCATCGATGAGATTACCCCGTTGAATTTTATGGCAAACATTTTTTTTTTAAATAGGCAGAGCGATCGTTTTCCTTTTGCGAGGTCTTTCGTCATCGTGTCAGCGTTTTATTGAGCTACTGATTGTAATGGAACGTTGAGTAAGTTAATCGCACCTTAAATTGGCCTGAGCAGTTTGGCAATAGTGCATCGAACCAGGCGCTCGTCCAGCACCCCGCGCGCGCGAATTTTATTCCACGAACACTTATAGGTGTGTAATGGCCCAACTAAGGTAATTTCTCGGAGCGCGGTCCGATATCGGCGCACGTGTCTTGGTATCGTTGCAACAAACTAACTAGCCGCACAATCGCTTCCGCGAATCGGAGCTCACCCCGATTATTCGATAGAACAGCGCGAGATTCTGATGCCACGATTTCGTAACGTGAATGTATAATTTTGTTGAACGATTCGTTTGGCTTTACCCGGGACATTGTTTCTAATGCTCGACAGGCGACATAGATGAGCATTGCTGCACTGATGTCGAGAACGAAATGGCCAGAGATCGGCTAGGCTCTGATTATTCGGAGAATATGAGCGACGCGACCACTTGCAGCTGCACCACGAATTCCATCGACAAGGCGAGTATTCATCGTACCGATTAACATTTTTTTATTGCAGATTTACATAGGCGGGATTCGACGATTTCCGACAAAAACTGTTGTTTCATTAATTTTGTTGCCGATAATAAAAATATAACGTTATTTGTGTCATGAAATAGTCGAAGCCCTTTAAGAAAGTCCTTTCGTTATATCTGACGCCGCCCAAGTTTGAGAGAGGAATAAGAGAGAATTACAAACACTTCCCGATTGGATAAAAATCTGAAAAAAATCAAACGTATGGAAGGTGCTGAAAAGATTGTCTGTGCATAATGATAATTCCAAAGTGTTATTAACAAATTACGGGAATAAAAAATTATGCAGCATGTTATCCGGCAACCTAATTTTCTTTTCTCATGAAATTGATATGTTGCTTTTTTTGAATGCGTATGAATTTTTTTAGAATTTTATGGAATTTTTGAAAATTGCGTTTTCTTTACGTATGTTAAAATCTGTTTAAAATCGAAATTTTCAAACATTACATAAAATTCTGAAAAAAATTCATACCAATACAGAAACATTGACAAATCATTTTCGTAACAAAAACATAATTAGGTCCCGGGTAATTGCTTGAAATTTTTTTTTCAGTAATTTGTTAATAGTATTTTGGAATTATTATTATGCAAAAATAATCTTTTCAGCACCTTCCGTTTGCTCGATTTTTTCAGATTTTCATTCCATCGCGAGGTGTGAAATCTCTCTCATTCCTCTCTCGAAATTATGTGGCATCAGACATAACGAAAGGACTACCTTAAAAACAGCGATCGTTTCAAGTTCGCACGTGGTAATCCTTGCATATCGATCCGACTATCACTGCTCGCGATCCCGCGGCTTTCCTCGGAGCGAAATTGCGAGAGTTCGTTCGCTCTCGCCGATAACGATCTCGATGAATCCGACGATGAAAATGAATTATCGACTCGGTTCGCCGAACAAAGTCGTAACACCGTGTTTCATCGTCGGATACGCGGAAAAAAGATTGATTCAACTCTAGAAAATACCTCGCGTTGGCTTCTATTTTTTAATTTTACTTTTTTATGACTCACGCACGCGTGGAAAAAATGCACGAAGGTGCTCGGTAGTTGGCGGTGAAGATATTAATAAAACGTTGCCCTCTTATTTTTTTTTCAGTGTTCGCTGAGGAGTTGTGGTATGTTTCACGAGCCGTTCTTCCTTCACCCACCTGGCACGAGGCCTCGCGACGGTATCTACATAAATCCCATGAGCGCGTTCATCGCCGAGCCGGCGCAAAAACCGCGGGACAACGGGGAGTCGTTCTATCTTCACAGTCCCCACGATCTCGTCTACACTAGGATAACTCATCTCTTCTGCGAGACCGATAAACCAAGAAACGGCGGCGAAAGAGTCGGCATCGAGAGGAAGGACGAGACTTTAACGGGTAAGTGGCACGTCCCAGATATCGGCACGGTGGCTTTGCCGCCGATCGAGAGCCCGCTCTGGCGCTGTGACGTACTTTCGTGACGCTACGCAGAGTCTATCCACCCAGGACGACCTCGATACCGTCATCACGAATCATCGCGTCCTTCCTCGGGGCCTTCTCGCTTGCCGGAGAGAAACATTGTCCGTACTCGATCGAGCGCGGAAGTGTCTTCAGGCTCGAATGGCCATCACTCTCGAGATCCGTTTTACCCCCCCCCCCCCCCCCCCCCCCCCCCCCCCCCCCCCCCCCCACATTAGGGCCTGACCAGGTCTTTTCAGGGCCCGATTTAACTCTCCAAAGTTTCTACTACACTGAGAAAAATAAATGGTTGGATTAAGAAAATGCATGTTGACATGCGTTCAAAGGTGTGTTTTGTTGGCGCAGGAAAAATGTTTGTTTCAATCGAGAAATGTTGAGTACTCTGAAGCAAATAATCGTTTAACAAAACAATGCTTTATTTGCAGTAAACAAATAGCAGTTTTGAACGTATATCACCGCGATTTTTGGTTAATCCAATTAATTTTTTTTCTCAGTGCAGGGTGGAACATATCGTAGAGACCTTCGCACGTTCAACCGCCTCGACGAGCGTCGGGCATACATATAGATATATTGATCATCGTACTCACCGGCGATGATCGGTGTTGTTTTTATCGGATTGCCTCCTCGTATGTGTTTACCATCGACTCCACCGACGATTAATCGCGTTTTTTCGTCGAATTACGGGCCGTCGTACGTGCTCAGCTTCGATTCGCTGAGAGCCCTCGTAGACGCGAGTTCACGTATCCACCCGCTTGTATCTAATCGTTCAGATTACCAGATGCTCACACCGTCGCCGTTGCCATCTCACCCGTGACGACCCCATTTTTCATTGTCAGTCTCTTTCCGGCTCCTCGTATCGACGGTACTCGAACCTCTCGATCGCGAGGTCGGTCTGAAACATAAAATTTTTATACCCAATTATTAGCGGCTCGTGGCTCGGGCCCTCGATCGATTTGTTCATGAGACTGATTCATCGATCGTCGGATATAGTGCTTACAGTGCTGCATCAATGAATCAACAGCAACGTGGTACGTCTTCGGGATCGTCGAGGTGACAGTGGGGCAAAATGGACTAGTGGGTCCATTTTATGCAAAATGGTCCTTTTTGTAATAAGACTTTGTTTCTTCTTTTTTCGATTAAAGATTGGTGAGCCTGGTCCATTTTGACCCGCTCTTACCTACAGCCGCGGGCCGATCATAGTTGCAAATTGATGAAAGATTGTGTTTTACGATCGTCGTGATTGTATGTATGAATGCACCCAGAACCGCCATACTCCTGTCGTCGACCGTGTCGGCGTTTAACGTTCCGGGCTAGCGCGATATTCCGAAGCTAGCTGGCACATACGCGGTCAATGATAAACGCGATGCGCTCGTGGAAAACCGGGTTAAAGAGCCTTACGGGCGATCTTCCGTAAACCCGTTAAGCCGTTATGGCGCATCGAGTGAGTACGAAAGAAATAACGATAGCGTTTGTATAGTTCTCTCGGCCGCTGATGTGAGCATCCAATGTTCTCTCCTTGGCGACGAGTCTTCTCCGGGAAAAGAAGCGAACATTTGTTTCGCTCGTCGATCGATCAACAGTGATCGTCGCAAAAGTAGGATACGCTCGCACGTTCAGCTGACCCGCGCTTCGTGAAATGTTTCAGGAAAAAAAAACAACTTTGCACTTCGGATTATTCCGTAGCTGATAGCTTACCGATCCGACGGGATTCGCAACACTCACGAAACTTTTCGTCTGAGCAGCGATATTATTACTCATTATTATTTTTATTTATCACGTGTCGATCGATTTACAGGGTAAAAGTGGCGAATATGGCCCACCCCGATTAGTATGTTAGTAAATGATTTTTGGACCGGGCCATATTCACCACTTTTACCTTATCTATAGGTATTATTATTATTTTTTTTTATACACCGTTAACGAACTATTACCAACAGTAGTTCGTTCTAGTTATTAAATTTGAGGAAGTGCCGCTATTCGTTCGAGCTCGTGGGTGGATGATGAAACGTCGTACATTATTCAGAAGCGCGTAACGAGAGCGGAAATGCAACGAATTTGTTGTAATCCATCTCGCACCGTTTTTTGTATATAATTGCGGCATTCCTGGGAGCCTTCCCGAACATTCAAATTGTATCGTAAAATGTAGCTTGGCTCAATTAGACACATCGTTATTCTTCTTCGAGTCCTGTATATATAATATTATAATAGAGAGCGAGTCGAATTATTAAAGGCATCCCGACGCGTAGCGTAATTTTGTTTTTTTTTTGGTTTTACAGTGAAAGTGGACGTGCACATAAATAACGGTAACTACAAGCCGGTCGGTAATGGAAACTCGATAAGATCGGACTCAATAAAGGACAGCGGCAGCGGCACCGAACACGCTTACGAACAAATTTGCCTCAGACCGGAAGAGAACGACAGCGTTCATTCGTCTTCGCAGAAGAAGCTCAACGATGCCTCCTCCGAGAGCGGGTGAGCTGTCAAATTTTATATCAGATTTTATATCAGATTTTATATCAGATTTTATATCAGATTTTATATCAGATTTTATATCAGATTTTATATCAGATTTTATATCAGATT
>JAPYZD010001720.1:0-30919 GCA_030522725.1 Ichneumoninae sp. B BG-2022a
AAACAATCTTTTCAGCACCTTTTATATGCTAGAATTTTTTCAGATTTTTTTCTCATCGAGAAGTGTTTGTAATCTTTGTCTTTTTTCTCTCGAACTTCGACGGCGTCAGTCATTGTACTAGTATTACCTAAAGTCACGTGAATACCCGTAAATTTCCGGAGCTCAAGAAAGGGTAGAGAAAGATCGTTGTCTAGTTGATAAGAATTGATAACGTTACGCTGTGGGACATAATTTATAAAAACTTCACAGATACCGGGGCAATTAGATGTCAAGGCGGTGATAAGAATGAGCCCTCTTTCCGGTACTTGGACGATGATTAATCGAACAATCGTCGATCGGTGAAACTCCCGACAATCTGGGTTACCTGTAGTTGTGTAGTAAGCCTTGCTCCCGTAGGTCATCGCGCCGAGGACTGCCGTATCGTTTTATGACAAACACAGTACTATGTGGTGGACCGCGATCGTTAACTTCAAAAATGAAGAAATGTGTACAATTTTGTTTTAGTGCCCGAGTCGATAAATCAATTTATCGACGAGATGGATCTTTTGATTAAAATTTATTTGGAAGTGATATATGGGTTACATATGTAAAAAAAAAAAAAAAATCTTGGATGTATATTTTTTTTTTCTTGACGAAAGTACTCTGAAGGTGGGCGGTTTCAAAGGTTTTTAACCGGTTCTTATCCCAACGGGTTATTCAGCCCAGGAGTTATGCAAGACACGTGGAAGCCGTCACGGCAGCTGCATTGTCAAGGTTCCGGAAAAAAAACTACACGCTCCGCGCACCGGTCGGTTCAGTGCCGTTAATTTTACGGACAGATGAAGAAACTATCGCGTCGACGAATATCGAACGAAAAATCGAGACGCCGCTGAATTTTTCTCCACGACCGATATAATAATAATAAAAATAATATAACATGTGCAGTGTAATGCATAGCACACTATAGTGGAAAAATCGGCCAGTCTTGATTCACAATATATAAAAAAAATCGCGAAACACTTGCGGCGAGTGGAAAATAATAATAGTGCAATATAAGTAAATAATAACTATACCGACGATTCTTGTGATTAATCGTGCGTTCACTCATCCGTTGCGTTTTTTTAACATTATTTTACCTCATCTGTCTGCATGGCGCAGGTATAACGGCAGAGATCTCTTCACCTCGTTTCACGGAAAGTATAAACCTCTCCGCGAAGCGTAACGTGAGCCAGGATTTCCCGAGATTCATTTTATCATTACTGGACCAGGACATGGCAGCGGAGCGACTACGATGTAGACCTTTTTGCCCGCGTAATTTTTTTATACAGATGCACGTATACGTGTATATAGGAGCATAATAAACGCGAGGCCAATCCGATACGAACAAGTAGTCCGATACGAACTTGTTGTTTGTGGTTTTTGTTTTTTCACTTTTAAAAATGCATATACGTGTTGCTGATGCTATCTAATATCCGATCTTGCGTAATAGAGTCGGTAATACTATAAGTAGACATCCAAGCATCGACAAGAGGAGTTTGAGAACACGAGATTTGTCAATCAACGTTAAAGGCTTATCTTCTCGAGCGGATTCTCATCAGTGTACATTTTTAAAGGCTAACGTTTTTCCATCCCCCACTCAATATTTATTTACGCAATTAAAGCCGATGATCCATCTTCCTACTGGGAAGAGACTCGTAAAAAGCAATCTTGAACTTGCCCAATTTTTCACGCGGCTCGTAATGCTTTTTTCCTGATTTCTTTACCGTTAAACCGATTCACGGTTGCAGGTGCGGTTGAGAAACTTTCAGCCCGCTTAATTTCCAAACTCGTTTCGTACGACCTCGTCGAACAATAGTGAAAGTGCGTGTTCACTGTTAAAAAAATCATATAAAAACTAAACAAATTTTGAGAAGAATGGACTAGACTGTGAAACTGTTTCGTGGACAGTTGCACACCCGGAACAATAATTTATTTGACGGCAATCCGCACTTTATTTAATTGAAATTAATAAATATTAATTTAAATTAAACAAATATTAATTTAAGGGCTGAAGAACTCCTGTCAATGGCACATTGGTAAGGTAAACGGCCCAGTTTCCGCCATCTTCAATTGTTAAAGGGAATATTTTATTAAAAATATACGTATCGCGGCATTAATCAAGAGTAAACCGCTCTAGTATAAATTGCGATTAATGGCGGTAACTGGGCCGTTTACCTTATGTGAACGTTGTAACTACTACATAGAGAGACGTATAAGATACTGTATAAACTCCACGATATTGTCAATAAATGCACTTTTACTACTACTACTGTTAATTGAAATTGATTAAATATTAAGTTTAATCAAATACATATTTATTTGAATCAAATAAATTATTTTTCTCGGTGCATGCGCACGCCTCTATCCGGAGGCATACAGTCACCTGCAAGCGGTTCGCGGTTTCCGCGCATTTCCTGGAATTGCAAATTAAATCAGTCGTATCAAAGAAATCTTGAGAATCGATTGTGCCGCGGCATTTCTCCAAGGTTGGCGCCGGGAAATACTTTACGTCTCGTTAAATAATAACATTTTAAAAAATTGCCAACGTTTCAATTACACAACTCCATTGACTCGTAATAAACGAACAAAAGCAACGGTATTTATAACAGCGAGCGCAGAAGCGCCGGTGTACTCGCGTAACAAGCAAGTTCGAGAAAAAAAAACTAATTGCGAACAGCACCCGGTGCGAGTTAAACACGAAAATGATAAACAGACATAAATGACGCAGGTCTCTTTGGTTAAACTCGAACGAACGGGCTGTTATCACTTGATCACGTGCTCTTCGCGTCTCTTCCCCCCTGGCCGGTTCGTATATGCATTCAGGTTTTAAACAGGCGGTACAAAACAGATAGTGCCAATTATCCCGGTTTGATAATATCAACAGAATATCGATGGTGGTGTAACAAAACCGAGATGGAAAGTAACAGAAATTTCTATTTACAGTAACTCATCCAAAGGACGTCATCGATGCTATCAACTTCGGGAAAAATTAAATTAGTTTTATTTATTTTTCTCGGTAATGAAAAAAAAAATATTCCGCAAATCCCCAACGATCGATCACTTGTAATAGTGTTCTGAACATGTGGAAAAAATTTACAGAATAAAATTCACAAAATTCTAGGAGTTCTATTAAAAAAATAATCAAACTCATACTTGCCCAAATCTTTTGAAAAGGAAATTAAGAATGACCGATAAATCGTACCTCATAAAAAAATCTTTTCCCGGAAGGTCTGTAACCGAAAAAATATCTAAAGTGTACAATTTTGTATTCGAAGGAGTCGACTTAACGCCCGACTTCGGGCTAAATAAAATTTGTTTTATTTATTTTTCTCGTCAATAAAAAAAAATTGATTCGCTAATCTCCAACGATCGATCGTTCGTACCGGTGTTCATAAACATGTGGAAAAAATGCCCAGAATCGTATATAAAAAATGCTAGGAGTTCCAGTAAAACAATAATGAAACTCATAATTACCCAAATATTTTGTACAGGAAATTAAATAAAAAATGAGACACTACAAAATACTTGACAATAATTAGCCGCTAATGACCGACGAATCATATCTCATAAAAAACAAATTTTTATCCGGAAGGTCTCCAACCAAAACAATCAAAAAGTGTACGATACTGGATTCGAAGGATTCGACTTAACGCTCGACTTCGGGCAAAGTAAAACTAGTTTTATTTATTTTTCTCGTTAATAAAAACAAAAAATTGTTTCGGAAATCTCCAACGTTCGATCAATTGTAACGGTGTTCTAAACATGTGAAAAAATTGCCCAGAATCATATATAAAAAATTCTAGGATTTCTAGTAACAAAATAATAAAACTCATACTTGCCCAAGTCTTTCTTAAAGAACATTTACAAAACGAGACACTGCAAAATACTTGACAATAATTAGCCGCTAATGACCGACGAATCATATCTCACAAAAAAAAATCTTTTTCCGTAAGGTCTCTAACGAAAACTATCTAAAAGTGTACGATACTGGATTCGAAGGATTCGCCTTAACGTCCGATGACTAGGCCATCCACAGTGAACGTGACGTGTGTCGTTTAAACTGCACGAAACACGTAACGTTCGGATACGTCAGATACGTCAGATACGGCAACGTCTTCCTTACCTGTAAAACTGACTGATTCTCGGTGTTGTTGCCGGCTCTCTTCTCGATCAGCCTGAACGTCGACGATATATCCCTACTGCTTACTCATGTTTGCTTCTGGCTGGCTGATGGCTGCGGTCCCAGAAGCCTCTTCGCAGCTTGCTGGTACTACCGCCGCCGGTGCTAGATGCCTATATGAGATTGGCAGCCTCTATAGCACAGCCCAGTTGTCGACCAGGAACTCTGCCGGTGAGACTGCCGCTGCCGCTACTCCTGTGTACTTCTTTCTTCGCCGATCGTCTTAACTTTCCATTTACCGCATTTCCTCCAAAAATCGCCTCTTCAAAAAAATCGCTCTTTCAAAAAAATAACTATTTTTTTCAACATCGAAGATCAAATGATTTTTATCTCTAAATTCGTTACTTCTTCAGGACTCGAAGACGAAATTTTCGATACGGAGACAAGAAATTAAAATCGGCGGTTAAACAGTGCGAAGATCGTAATCTGTCGTGAAAAGGACCTCGAGCGTTTCATCGGACCTTCGGGATCCTCAGGACCAGAGGGCTCCTCCGAGGCTACGACGCATCTTTCGAACGAGTGAAAGTTCGGCGATTTTGGGAACGCGTCCCTAGAAAACTATCGAGGTGAGTTTTTTCACGTCTATTTTGATCTTTAAGACAAACTTTCTTTTAATGGAAATAACAATAATGGTAATTGAAATGTTTTTGTCAAATCACGAATTGATGAATGACGGTATGGGAATTAATATTAAAATCTGTAAGGTATAGTGTTATGGAATTAATAGGTGTAACATAAAAAAGTGACTTACATTCAGCGAAATATTCGTCAATTATGTGACCGATTATCAGCCTCAAGTACGCCACTTGATGTTAAATCGTATCTGTTCATAATGATACATTATCTCATCGCTATTTCTGCGCGATAGACGGAACACGAAGACAAGATTAAATATCGGTGGTGATTTTTTTATTCCAAGACACGTAATATGCTTTCGGTAAGGCTTTCAATCACAATTGTAATTAAGAAATTACCAAAATTGCGCTATCATCATCTTGATTAATAACTCGAAGATTGTAAAATTGTTAAGATTTTTCAGATATTATTAATCGACTATAACACCAGAAAGGTAAAACCGAGAAAATTAAAGGTGGTACACGGGATGTATGAGAATCAGCTAACGCGATGACTTTAAGCAGAGGTAGTGAGAAACCCAAAAAAAAAAGTAAAAACAGAAAAAGAAAAACGGCGTTTTTTTCATGGGCACTCATTGACGTGTGGGATAACAGAAAAGTAGTCCAGGTCGATTACCGCTCTTGCGTCGAGCCATCGAAACATGTACTGTGTAATTCACAGACATTAACGGAATCTTCGGGTTCGGATGCCGGTCATTTGTTACGTTCGAATTCGTAACGATCCGCAACATTGCGAAAGTACGGCGCCTTGATCTTTCACCGTTTATTGCGGATGGGTCAAGCCAATTTTCGGAGGGTTTCGAATGCACCAATCCTTTCAATATCTTCAAAGACTTCTCTTCGAGATACTTCTCAATACTTCAATAGTTATCTTATCTTCAACACTTCAATACTTCAATATTTCGACACACCTATATATCTATACTTCGCTTCTCTTCTCTTCAATCTTCTTCTTCTTCAAGTCTTATTTGAGACTTAAAAATAAAAAATCCCCCCCTCCCCCCATTTTGAAGTAGGGGAAACCGGGGCAAGATGGGCCCACGGGGCAAGATGGGCTAGTGAAAAATTGGTCTGACCCGGGGCGTAATGGGCTATCCCAAAATGATTTCAAAACATATGAATACGGGGAAGGAAAAAATAAAAACCTTTCGTGGACAATGACAGAAGCAGGAAAACGGAAAATAGGGAAGCAGGGCAAAATGGGGTACCTAAAAAAAATATTGAAAAAATTACGGGTAGCCCGTTTCGCCCCAGACAATGTTCTTTTTGGGACCGGTTATAAAACCTATGAAAATATCATTGTTGGGTAACAAATAGTAGATTATACTTTCGGCAGCATTGTACCCGCGTTATTTGTTTATGGGGCCCATCTTGTCCCGGTCTCCCCTACTGATAAGTTGTTTGTCGAACCTTTTGCTTCAAAAGGTTAATAACAACTGTAAATAAAAAACTCAATTAATCGCATGAAGAGTTTTTCTTATGCAAGTGTGAATAGGAGAAATTACCGGTCCACTTTTTGGCACCCGGTAGGCTGGGCATCCGTTGGATCGCCGTCGAAGTCGTAAAAGATTTTGCGTGACCCGGT
Source organism: Ichneumoninae sp. B BG-2022a (assembly GCA_030522725.1). Taxonomy (NCBI): domain Eukaryota; kingdom Metazoa; phylum Arthropoda; class Insecta; order Hymenoptera; family Ichneumonidae; species Ichneumoninae sp. B BG-2022a. The sequence goes on from JAPYZD010001720.1 coordinate 6,419, forward strand.
GAAGCCAACGCCTCGCATCGATCATCGATCCTTAACCGTAGAATTATTTAGAAATACTTGTTTACCGGTACGAATCGAATAAATTTTGTGAAACCCATAGACAGCTCTCGTATTCGAACACCACCGGTTACCACCCATAAAGGACCTTAAGAAAGGTGAGTGGGAGAGAAATCGAGCCTTGGGCTCTTCTGGGATGACCATATACGGCTAATGATCGTCACAGCGCACCGATCGGTTCTCTCTACGGTTGACGGACGCACGTCGCGTTCTGCGCGATAAATCGTCCTTGCCATTGCGCAGTTCTCGAACCAATGGGCAATTGCTCTCAAAGCGCGGACGCTCCTCTTTCACTCGCTGCTCTTTGGGGACGTGCAGATTGAAATTTAGATACTCCGAACCGGAAACTCCGAAAGTGCCTCGGATTAGCGGATCATCGGAGTCATCTCGAGAGCCGGGTCGTTCTCTACGACGGAAAATCCAATTGTTTGGTCAAGAAAACGACGCCACTTGAATTCTGTTGTTTCTGGCAGACGCTGGTACTTTTCGACAAGGTCAGATGCGAGAAAAGCATTCCTGTCCTAATGCCCCGGTGACATAACTGACATCATTCAGCGACGGGCCAGCCTCGCCCGCTCACTTGCGACGGAATTAATGTAAAATTTAAAACCAACGAAAAGACTCCTACGTATCCTTGTTAACAAAATTTCCGGACCAATTAACTCGCGTTAGGATTGCAGCACTCGAGATAACTCATCGCAATTACGTAAAATCGTAATTCGCAACGATTCTCCCTTTTTCGCTCTGTCGAGAGGATTGAGAGAAATTCAACTGATTTTCTGTGTGACATCATACGGTAACAAGACACCCCTGCGGACCTTCACGGCGTGTCGCCGAGCCGGCAACATTAATCTAAATTTATATTGTTACGCGCGCGTTTTGATGTCCCTGCGTTCATGTGCGACCGCAGCAACCGGAATCGCAGATGATAAAAAAAATCGAATGGCGTACAATCCAGTTCACGGGTGAAATTTTGGTAAAAATTTCTCGTGTTGATTAGGGACGAAACGTTCGGGTGAAAAAAGAAAAAGTCACACTGAGTAAAAATTATATTGTACAAGCGACAATACTGACTTTGTACCATAAAAAATAGTTCTCAAGCGGACGTCTACATTTTATAATTACGACAATGATAAAAAATCATCGTTGCAATCATAATTATAGTTTCAACATTTGAATATATGCACTGGAAAAAAATATCAGTGATTCAAGTTTTTTGCTTGCGAGTTGAAAGAAGAATTGAAGCAGACATTTTTTTCTTCGGCAGCGCGCAAGCGAATTTTTTTTTCAGTGTACTATCAGAAACTGTTTGTACATACACAGATAGCCAACTGTAGCTTAGGCAAACAAGTGCAATTGCTTGCCGCCAAGCTTTGCGGTTTCCTTGCCATAAATATGCCTGCATTTAATAAAAACACCCCATAAAAATACATGTCCGTTTTTGGGTTTTAAATTTATTCGAAAATTGTGTAAACGCTCGGGCTCATTTAAGCGTCGATATATCTTTCTAAAATATGATACACAAATGGGCTAGCACAACAACCCTTGATATTGAATTTTTGTGAAAATCGATAGAGGCACTTAAATTTTGTAAGAAACAGTATCTTTTTTTATTTCACCCAAAATAACCATGACTCAAGCAAATAAATCTCATAGTGAGACGCACAGCACCAACAAGCCTTGCCGACAACGTGCTGGGAATATCACTTCTAAATTACTCCTACGAATGCTCCTACGAATTTTCGGCATTGAATGCTGGCAAAATAATAAGCAAATGCGGACACACATGACGTAATTTTGCCACCATCCCGTGCGGACATATGGTGCCAATTTGCTGGCGGGTTGATGGCGAAATGCTATTTGGGTATAGACGGTCCGCGTGAAAACTGTTCGTTATGGAAATGCTATCCTTTTTCTCAATGCAGATTGACAATGATTCGTCCGATTTTTCATTACTCCCAAAATTTGTTTTTTTAGTTAATGGCATGACTGTATTAATCTTCAAGAAGATCATCGCTATGCTAAATTTATTTATTGTAAATATATAAAGAATTTACAAGTGATAATTCGGCATGCTCATTGGTAAATTTCAAATTATCGTAATAAAAAAAGGGTAGAGCCGAGAAAAATCTTTCCCTTTATAAGAACTTTATAAGCGACCGCATCAAATCAAATCAAATGCCGCACAATCCAGTTAATGGTCGAAATTTTGAAAAAATGTCTCTTGCCGATTGGGAACGAAGTGTCCGAGTGAGAAAAATTTTTTACTTTTTGAAACCTTAATTTTTTTTAAGACTTAACCAGTGATCATTCGGTGTACTCAGTGGCAAATTTGAAATTACCGCAAAATAGGGTAGACTCGATAAAGATCTTTCTCTTTATAAAGACTCGATGCTTTCCATCGATTACACCGTCCTACTTTTTTTTATCTCGTCTCTGCAGTGCGTACGTGCTCGTCTACACCTGCGAAAGGTGCGCGCACCTTTCGCAGCACGAGAGATACACGCGGCGACGCGTGGAGAGGAAAAGCTTTCCAGAAGTGCAGAATGATCGACGGTGCTTTCTTCCGTCTTCTCTTTTCCCTTCCCCGTTCGATCGAGACCCCGAGGCGACTGACCCACTACACCCAGAAAAATAATTTCTTTGACGGCCACCGTTTGTTTGGGTTAAGTAAAACATTTATTTGATGTAAATAAATACTTATTTAAATTAAATAAGTATTTATTTAAATCAAATAAATATTTTACTTAAATCAAATAAATATTTTACTTAAACCAAATAAACGGTGGCCGTTAAAGAAATTATTTTTCTGGGTGTAGCGCAGCAAGAGGAACATTTATATCTATAAAATGTCCATACATGTAAAACTTGAATCGAGTCATTTTTTAAAAATCCATTCACAATTTTTCTTTTGATCGAATTTCACTTTGGTCGTTGTTTTCCCGTCCGGATATTCAATAATTGTACAAACAGCGTGAGACTTTCCTCACGTGGGACACTCTCATTCGTCTAAACAGTACTCAGTAGCGACGGACGTTACAGTCAACTCGTTAAACTCGTAGTGATATATAGGGAGCGTGAATGAACGGACGTTATAGTTAACGCGGGTGAAGTGTGACCTGTGCGAAAAAGGTACGTGGGTGCGCGAGTTACAGTAATAGAACAGTGCGATTAACTGGGCGTCGCGGCTAAATTAAGTAATTCGTCGCAGGCGATCGAGCCGGGCTTCAACATCATCGGGCTCTTCGTGCTTCGCATGGCAACTTTTTTCGAATAACAGTATCCCGAGCGAAGCGTCGCATCTCTCGCTACGTAATGGATTTGCATAGCTATGCAAATTGCCCCGTTGCCACTGGTCGTTGTAAAATAATTGTGAATTAAACGGGATGATCTCAAGTTTCGGTAACATCTTAATTTATGGCAGAAGTGTGAATATGGCTCAGCTCGATTGGCACGTAAATCAATGATTCGTCATTTTTATCCCACTGAAATGCAGCTTTTAGGGACTCTTCAACCACGGCGAATTTAGCGCACCGGGAAGTCGAAAATTAATGATAATTTATTAATGGAAAATTGAACGGTAATATTTTGCCGCGCCATTAAGGTTGTCCTTGCGAATAGTGTTTACTTCGTATAAGTTTCAGAGAAGTAAGAGAGAATTGCAAACACTTCTGGATGTTATAAAGATCTGAAAAAAAATCAAGCATATTAAAGGTGCTGAGAAGATCAATTTTGCATAATAATAATTCCAAAATGTTATTAACAGACTGATGAAAAATCAAATTGTTCTACAAATCTCCCGGAAACATAACTTTTTTAAATGAAAATTATTCTTTTATTTTTCTGAGTACGTATGATTTTTTTCAGATTTTTAAATTCACTTTGAATTTTTTTTTATATGGTAAAAACGTGTAGAAAGTCACAAAATTTAATGTGAATTTAAAAATCTGAAAAAATTCATTCGTACTCAGAAAAATGAAAGAATAATTTTCATTTTAAAAAAAGTTATATTTCCGGGAGATTTGTTGATCAATTTTATTTTTCATGAATTTGTCAATAACATTTTGGAATTATTACTATGCAAAATTAATCTTTTCAGCATCCTTAATACACTTGATTTTTTTCAGATTTTTGTACCATCGAGAAGTATTTACAATTCCCTCTCATTTCTCTGAAACGTATGCGAAGTGAAAACTATTCGCAAGGACTACCTTAAACGCCGCGACTCGTCGTCGTCGACGTTGTTCCGCTCGTAACGGCTGCGCGATCCGTCCTCGATCTAAATACACGACGCAAATCAACGGAACCGCTAAACGAAGACGCGAACGCCACCCGAGCGCGGTCATCGAATCGCCGGGACCCCTTTCAAGTCGACGACGAAATTACGGATGCCAGTAGTTCCGGGAGATTCGCCCTAATCTCAACTTCCACTCTTCCGCCGATACTTTCCCTACACCGAGAAAAAAAAATTGTTGAATTAAGCAAATGCACAGTGACATACGTTCAAAGGTGTATTTTGTTGGTACAACAAAATGTTTTGTTTCAGTCGACAAATTTTGAATAAATTGAAGCAAATAATCGTTTAACAAAGCAATGCTTCATTTGTATCAAACAAATATCAGCTTTGAACGTATGTCACCGCGACTTTTGGTTAAAACAACAAATTTTTTTCTCAGTATAGCGAAAAAATGCCCCATTTAAAAAAAAAAATTTTTTAAATATCAGAACTATTACACAGCGCGTTTTCGAGATCGTGACAACAGTAGGGATAGGCAACCCCATACCGGAAGGCGCACCCTTTTCAGTGATAATTCCCAACACGCGAAATGGCAATATCTTATCTGCGTATTTTGACATTAACTGAGAATAAACTCGGGAAGAAAGGGGGGTCGAGCGGGATAAAGCCGTTCCTTTTTTTCCACTCGACCACACCCTTTCATAAGAGGAAATGTGAAAGGTTTATTACGGTTCCGCACGGTGATATGAACTGTAGACTGTGTTGCCGGAAGCCGCGCCTTTACCCTAAACCGCGAATAATGTCCTTCCTGAATAATCGCGGGTGAAGTACTTACGATTATTGTGAGTTAGATTAGGGGAGAGCGGGGCAAAATGGCACAATGGGGCAAAACGGGATTACGAGACAAAAAGCAATTGTCCAATAACTTTGGGATGGTGGCGAAGGTGATACATGGGGCAAAACGGGTTTGAAAATCCGGATGTATCGTTGGGACAAATTGGGACATCCAAAAATTATTGGAAAATTGAATATAGCCCTCACTGTCCCGTTTTGTCCCGCTATGGCATTTTGCCCCGCTCTCCCCTATACTAACTCAGCCGAAAAACGCATTTAAAATAACATTCGGACATTCCAAGTTCGGTATTGCAAAGTCATAGAGGTACGCGCTTCGAGCAAAGAAAAATAACAAGCGTCGTGTGACTTGCGCAAACGGCGGACCGCGCGAACCAGACAAATTGATGGACGATAGTTACTTTTCCAAATTTACTTATCGCGCCTTCGGGCTTATTGCATTAGAGTCTCCGATACTCGGGGTGGACGCAGAGTGGTCGTGAAAATATGCATCTCTGAATGTCTTTTTTTTTTCTTTCTCGATTCTGTATTTCTCTACGGATTCATAAAGTTTTTCTAATATCTCCAGATTTTTGTAATTTCATCTGTATCATAGAATTCGTCAAATTTTATCGGTGTTTTTGAATTCATAGAATGTTATCTCTGTATTCGAATGTTTTGTGTCCGGGTTACTTGACTCGGATAGCGTGTAGACATTTTTCCACAGTATGGAAATATTGTTATTTGTGTATCGGCTGAGAATTTTATGCAATTGCGTCTTTCTCTTCGGATTCATCGAATTCTTCCACAATCATCAGATTTATGTAATTTCAACTGTATATTAAAATTCGTCAAATGTTATCGACATTTTGTGAATTCACAAAATGTCATCTCTGTATTCCAATGTTTACTGTACGTGTTACTTGACCCGGATAGCGTGTAGACATTTTTCCACAGTATGAAAATATTGTTATTTGTTTATGACCAGAACATTTTATGCAATTGCGTATTTCTGTTCGGATTCATCGAATTTTTCCACAATCATCACATTTACGTAATTTCAACTGTATCTTAAAATTGGTCAAATTTTATCGATATTTAGTGAATTCACAAAATGTCATCTCTGCATTCGAACGTTTAGTGACCATTTTTCCACAATCATCAAATTTATGTAATTTCAACTGGATCTTAAAATTCGTCAAATTTTATCGACATTTTGTGGATTCACGATATGTCATCGCCGTATTCGAATGTTTAGTGTCCGTGTTACTTGACTCGAATACCGCGTAGACATTTTTGCATAGTATGAAAATATTGTTGTTTGTGTACGAGCAGAGAATTTTATGGAATTAATATTTTTGTTTATTTGTTTCAGAAATGTCTAATCTAAAAGCAGCATTGGGGCTCCACGAGCTGACGGACAAAAAGGGTGGTCTGTACAGGGCACTCGTCGCCGAGTTTATCGGTACGCTGTTGCTGAATTTCTTTGGATGCGGTGCGGTCGTGAACACACCACAACCAAACGTCGTGGCGATCAGTCTGGCCTTTGGACTCGTCGTCGCCGCCGTGGTTCAGGGCATCGGTCATGTATCGGGTGGGCACATTAATCCCGCGGTCACGGTGGGATTGGCCGTGATCGGGAAGGTAAATTGACGCTAAGCAACAGGCGGCACTTAACACGTTTCTGAGTTCAAGGTGGTTTTATTGGGTCAGATATCGTATTAGCATAACTCTCGAAGCCAGATACGAGAAATTCGGTAAACCCTGTAAATCAACTGGGCTATACGATTTTTTCAAATTCACTCGCAACAAAATTTAGAGGTTTTCAACTCGAGGCCATTTGCAGGAGTTTAACATGCAGCCAAAACATCTTTGTAGTAGAAAAAAAAAAAATAAAAAATCATCTTACGAATCAAAATGTTTTGAAATTGCAGTTTTTCCAAAATTACAATTAAAATTTGTACGGCTATATAAAAAAGACTTGTGAAAGATTATGTCCGTCAATTATGTTGGTGATCAACTTTGTAAGTCAATATTCCCATTTCGATAATTTACTTAAAAAAAAGAAAAAAAACACTCGAAGGTGTCTAAAAATCAAATAAAAAATCATCTTACGAATCAAAATCTTTTAAAATTGCAGTTTTTCCAAAATTACAATAAAAAAATTTGTACGCCTATATAAAAAAGACTTGTGAAAGATTATGTCCGTCAATTATGTTGGTGATCAACTTTACAAATCAATATTCCCATTTCGATAATTTACTTATAAAAAGAAGTTAAACACTCGTGTCTAAAAATTTTAATTTGAACTAAAGCGACATGTTAATTTTAATGCGAGTATAAAGAGATTTAATTATTTTCCGTTGAAAGGTACCGATATTCCGAGCATTCTTCTACGTTATCGCGCAATGTGTTGGAGCGATCGCCGGTTCGGCGATTCTCAGGGCTCTGTCAGCCAAGACTGCGCCAGGAGATCTTGGTAACGTTGGCCTGGCCGAAGGTATGAATACAGCTCAGGGTGTGGGGATCGAATTTTTCCTCGCTGTGATTCTCGTTATTGTCGTCTGCGGAGCTTGCGACGCCGCCAAGCCGGAAAGCAAGGGTATCGCTCCGCTGATTATCGGACTTGCGGTCACCGTTGGTCACCTCGTAGGCGTAAGGACGATAAAGTTTTGCTCTCTCAAATTTGGTCCTTGATTTATTATCATGTGCTATTTTTAATATTTAATTAATTATTTTTTTTTTATCAATTTAGGTTCCGCGAACCGGGTCAGGAATGAATCCCGCCCGTGCCCTGGGAAGTTCCGTCGTACTGGGCGATTTCACGGACCACTGGGTCTACTGGATAGGACCGATTCTCGGCGGCATGGCCGGTGCACTTCTCTACACCCACGCAATCGGATCGGCAAAAGAGCCCGAATTGCCAAAATCTTACAATCCTGTTGCGACGGAAGAAAAAGAGGTAAATTATCCACTGTTACTAAAAAATGGCACGCTGGTTTATAATGAACAACAAAGCATCAATCATTTGTTCGTACTTTTCGTGAAATTACTAGTTCCAACATAAAAGAATTTTTCGAAAAAAAATAAATAAATAAAAATATATCTAACAGTTTTGGAATAAAATTGGTATTCGTCCACTGACTGTTCCATTAAGTTGATTCCTTTTACAACTTCAATTGAATATTTTTTCGCATTGAACTTGAGTTTTTTGTACCTGGGTAATGAGCTTGAGAAAAATGTCTGAATCGAATTCGAATTTACTTTGTTTTTCTTGTTATTGGTATTGTTAAACGTTGAAAAACTTATAAACGCCCCAACGTCTTTGTCCCACAGCGGTTCGAGTACATAGACAGTGGACGGGGTGGCCTCTGAGCAAGAGAAAGACAAAAAAAACTCTAAAAAAAAATGATGGAAAAATATATATAGCGAGCAAAGGACAAAACGTTTTTCACTTTCATCCGTCTCGGGTCGCGCGCACGTGGGACGAGGATTAAAATTGTATGAAGAAAAAACAAAAAGAAAACCATTGTTTTGCAGCTCCAACATCTCAACTCCAAGAAGGGTGCAGCACCTTGATGCTGTAATTTCCGGTTAATCGGCGCGCAAGACGTCTCGACAATAACGACAGCGCGATGCGCATTTTTGCTGTTATAGCTTTCAGTCTCGTCTACGAATTTTTTTTATATAATTTCACAAAAAAAAAAAAATATATATATATTATAGTTTTTCCCATACCAGACATACTGTCCTAAAGTCATTCGAGAACTTTGCTGTTTTTTCGTCACATACAAAAATTCATCGCTCATTTCGAGAATCAGTATTTCGAGATAAAAAAAATGCGTTGCATAAAGGAATTTCACTGCCAAATCTTTAAAATAAAAAAAAACAAATTATTGATATACGATATCGCTTTCTTTACATTTATAAAAAAAGATACGGACGTTCAAAATGAATTTTTTTTCTGGTCCGATCGAATCGAATTGACTTTTGTACAACGCGCTGTAACTCTACTGTACACTGAGATTAATTAAGAAACGATGTTATAAGAATGAATGTTTTTTTTGCGTAGTTTTATCGTTATGTAACTCTGTGTAATAGTATAAATGTGTAAAGCCATACTGTGTAAAGTTCAATAAAAGTGAACGTGTTTCTATTTATATTATACACGCGAAGATGTTATTTAACGTCGCAATAAATTTGTACGACACGAATGTGTATTAAAAAAATGGTTAATTTTTTAGCGAGGGCATGTTTGAACTGGAAGTAAAGCCCGAAGAGCTCTGTGGAAGATTAAAAAAGTAAATGGGCACGGTCAAGAAAATAATTAAATTTCACGCACGCTTCTGACACTTACACACCACACGTTGTATTTTGATACATACATCTCATTTTTTTTTCTGTGGAATATTTTCCTTTCATGCCGATCGTCGACTATATCTTTCATAATTAATTTCGCTGTCTATGCACTATAAGTATTGTCCTACGATTACAATAGTATCAATTAGACGTAAACAGGGCAAAATAACATGCACCTCCCTGGGAAGTTCTCATCGTGACAATAAGCATAAAGTTTCAAGAAAATATTTATCTCCCGCGATTAGAGATCGGATCGTCATTCAACGTTTGTAAATGAAAAACAGCTAATATGGTAGTATATAAATTTTTTTTTCTTTTTTTTATGAACCTCCTTCGTGACGGTGCTTTGTGAATTTGTATCAAACGTGACATGATCCCTTCACTTTATGCAATAACTTATGTACATACATATTTTACGTCAAAAAAAAAAGATAACCATAAGAACTGGATAATAATTATAGTTGTAACATCGCACTCCCTGAACAAGGTGTAAAATTTTTCATGAAAAAATCATTGAGAGATGTTACACTGCTGTTCCGAGCGTGTTATCATAGCATTTAATCGTATAATAGCTGAAATAGCCGAGTCGACAATCTACAAAATCGTTATTAAATATTTACACACTGTGTACACGTGTCAGATAAAAAATCCTTACAGGTCTTTTTGAGTTTTTTTTTGTTTGTTTGTTTTTCATTCAACTTTTACACTTTGGCCAAATACCCGAAACGATTCGACGGATAAAATATTGAAAATTTGTATTCGTGTCGATAAATACGATACAGCATTTATTTTTCATATTTAAATGTGTGACGCAAGAACAACCTGTTCGAAGTTGCGCCTCACACGTATGGACAATTTAACATCCCTTTTTACGTTTCCGCTTCGTGGTAGCCGTCAACTCAGGCAGATCGCTTTTAGTCTAAGATATGAAAAGAAAAATCTGCTAATCAATACAGTTAGAGAGGCATAAGATAGATATTATCTTGAATTTATTACTAAAAAAAATTGATAACCGATGAATTCATTGGTACAATAATAATGTAACTAAATTCCTCGTGTTCGAGCCGTCATAAAAACACGTCATTGGTTGCATTCGTAGTTGACTCCGAAGAGCGAACAAAAAATGCAGAGGGAATTCTTAGTCTCAACATCCAAAACCCGGCGTATAAATGTTACGAGAAATTACGAAAAAAATACATCGTCGTCGACAACATTGTTCATGGCTGTCGAACAGTTGTGAGTAACTATCGTTACTTGCTGTACAATTTTTTTTACTTAAGAGTAATTGGTTAATGAGAGTGTCTGACAGTTATTATTACAGCGTGGCCCAAAAAATCCTGTTAAAAAAGTGTGTGATCGTAATCAGAGTACAAAGCTGAGCAAGGTAGTGAAAACTCTCTAACTGCTCGTAACGAAAAAAAAATATGAACTGTACAAAGTTTCGTCAAAGTGAAAATTCACTGAATTTCAAGTCTGCGATATAAGATGCCACATATTTTCTCTCAAACATCAAGACGTCGCGACGGATAGTCGAGACATATTAAAATCAATTATGCAGTCATGTTTTCTACTGAATTGTGTGAAAAAGGTGTCGTATAAACAAAGGTAACAAACGCACGATCGTTACTACTGATTTTAAGACACTTTCACCACAACGGTCAGTCGAATATGTTTTTTTTTTAATTTATATATAATAGAAAAAAAAATCATAAAAACTGTCGGAACCTCTTATGAACGAATTGTTCTTAAACAAGTGATACACCAAACAATTGTTTATGTTCGGTTTTCAATGAACAAAATGTACTTTTTAATCGCAAACAATGTTCTCCTCGGATGTTCGTAAATTACGAATTTTTTTCTCATTCGTTACATATTTATAATAATAATATAACTTAACCCTCCATCTGCGAGAGTTCTTCCTCGAGGCTGTCCTGACTCTCGTTCGTGTCGTTCAAGTTGATAGTCTCGTTGCGCGACAGTTCAATGACGGATTCCTCGAGATTGGCATCGGGCTTTGGACAGATCAACGGCGAGTCCGATGGTTCGAAGATATCGTCAGCGGTGGAAATATCTTGCTGTACCAGCGTGAGACTCGTGTCCTCTTCGCTCTGCGTCGAAATTTCCTGTTCCGCCACAGTAACGGCGATCTCAACGGTTTGCTGTTCCTTCATCGATTCGTCGACCTTTCCCTCGTCGTCCTCGACGGTGTTGTCGTCCTGCTCCATAGGTTCCGGTATCGCGGTTATCGTCGCGGCCTCGTCGTTCTCGGTCTCCTCGACAACCTTTTCACCCTCGATAGCCGACATTTGGGTAAGATTGGTCAATACATTTTCCTGCATTTTGACGACACCATCGGACGCACTGAGAATACTGCTGATCTCTCGTCTCATCTCGTCGACCTCCGAAGGTTCCTCGTTTTTAACGAAAATAACTTTCTTATTTGTATAAACCTTCGAGCTCGTTATAGCGAGTTGTTTGCCTCTCGTCACCGACGTTTCCGTGCAAGCTGCCGGTGCCTCGGTCTCGTTCTTGTCGTCATCGACGCTCTCGAGTTGACTCAAGAGTTCCTTCTTGACCTCGGCTTCCTTCTCGTTGTCGACTTCCGTGTAGTCTTGCTCCTCGTCGTAGATACTTTGCTTTCTCTTGACGAACACACGCTTCAGCGGCAGTTGTTGCTCGTCCTCGGACTCGTCGTGACGATCCGGCAGGCTCTCGTCAATGGCCTCGGCCTCCTGCTGCTTTCTCGCCTGCAGCTCCTCGATCTTGATTCGCTGTTGCTCGACGCGTTTCTCCAGGAGTTCGAGTTTCTGCTTGGTCTCCTGATCGCCTTTAGTCGAGACCGGCTGAGTCTTCTTCGCCTCGACCTTGGCGCTGGCGACAGTGGCGCTCTTGTCCGTCGACGAGACGCCCGTTGAGCTCTGCGAAGTCTTCAACTCGAATCTCGGTGCGTCGTCGAGAAGAGAATCGCTCGAGGATTTCCCGGGGCTCGACGTCGCCGTCCCCGCCAATCGGCCCTCCGTCAATGGCTTCAAGACTTGCTGAACGAAGGTCGAACTCTTGTTGTCCAGGGCTTTCTTGACGACGACCCTCTTGACAACGTTGCCGGTCGGTAACTTGGCCAACTCGGCCGGATCGATTATGGTACCGTCAGGATTCATTATTACCTCGCGAGTCGTGTCACCCTGACGAATTATTCGTCTGACGATAACGCGCTTGGTGACCTTCGTGCCAGAGCCTGAAGGACTCGGTGCGACGGCCTCGCCGTCCTTTCCGATCGGTGTACTAACCGCTGTCCCGTCGCCGACCGGTTTTCTCACGACGATACGCTTTATTACCTTAACCGTGTTGACTGACTTGCCCGGTGTTCCCACGGACTCGGACGTTGTCTTGTCTTCCTTCTGCGTTGTCGTCGCCGTAGCGTTCGGAGTCCTCGTGTGAACCTGATTAGGCGGACTCGATGAAGCGCCCTCCTTTCCGTGTGATTCCTGTGGAATGTTCGTATGTTTCAGTGGTATCTTATGCTCTTTGAATACCGACGCGACGATCTTCTGTACCTCTGCCTCGGTGTCGTCGGTACCGCGAATCATCTTCGTCGGTGTCTCGTCGCTGATGATCTTCTTCGAGCCCTGCGACTGGTGGGGGTTCGTCGATGATTTGCCGGACTTGGGAGACTCCTGGGGATCGCGACGTTGAATCGGCATCAAAGTCTTTATCGTTTTCTTGACGATGTTTCCGTCCTTTCCTCTCACGTAGACGACTTGCTCCTTGCGATCTTCCTTCTCGACTCTCTCGTTGTCGTGCTCCTCGTCCTCCTCGCTCTCGGCCGGTTGATTTTTGACCTTCGGCAGTTTCTTGACGACGTAAGCCGGTGGCTCGTAGTCGTCGTCACCGTCGGAGTATTGTTCCTCCTCCTCCTCCTCCTCCTCGGATTCCGTCTCGATCTTGTCCTTGTCCGGCTGAAGACCGTCCGGTCCTTTCTGCTCGCCCGCCTCTATGTGCTGCTTTATGTGGGTGACGTAGTCGGCCCGGTTGCGACAGGACTCCTGACAGACGTCGCACGTCAGTCCCATTCCCGAGCGTTTGGTGTGGGTCAGCTGATGAACCTCGAGGCTCTCCTTGCGCTTGAAGGCTTTGCCGCAATCCTCGCAGACGTGACGCTTCTCGACCGAGTGCGAGCGCATGTGGCGAGTCAGATGATGGGAGAGCAAGAATTTTCTCGGACACAGCTTGCAGAGATACGGGCGATGTCCCGCGTGCGTTGCCAAGTGACGAGCGAGCTTCGTGCTCGTGCGGAAAGCCTCCTTGCAGTACTCGCAGACGAAGGACTTGTCCTCGTTGTGGAGGAGCTCGTGACGCTCGAGACCCTGCTTGTAGGTGAAACGCTTGTTGCATATGTTGCACTGGTAGGGCTTGGTCGTCTTGTGGGACGAATCCTCGTGCTTCTCGAGCTCCTCGGGGGTGAAGAACTCGCGGTCGCAGTGCTGGCAACCGTAGCGCATGTCGTCACGGTGAACCTTCTCGTGACGCTGGAGGAGATTCGCTCGGGAGAATGTTTTGTTGCATATCGTGCAGGAGTAAGGCTTGTCCGGCGTGTGGGTCGTCATGTGCTTGCCGAGGTCGTACTTCGAGAAGAACATGCGGTCGCACTCGGTGCACTTGTAGTTGCGATCGCGGTGAGCCCGCTGGACGTGCAGCTGGAGCGCCTGACGGAGCGGGAAGGTTCGGTCGCACTGGTCGCAGGCGTGAACTCTTATCTCGCCGGGCTCCAGCTTACGGTCCTCCTTCTCGTTCGACGTGTCCTGGTCGACGTCGCTGTCGCCCTCCGGGTCCTCCTTGTAAAGATCGTTGCGATCCGATTTTATCGACTGCTTGTCCTGCTGGCGATCACGCTGCCTGTCCCGGTCGCCGTTGTCCACCCGGGGCTTCTTCGCCGGATCGTTCGCTATTCGAGACTCCGAACCTCGCTTGACACCCGACTCCGGCGAGTCGTTCGATATCGGTGGAAACGGTCGTGGCAGGACACCCGTCATCGGATACGCTCGCAATGCCTCATCAGCTTTCTTGCACTGGATCTTGAACTTGTACGAACGATCCAAGTTCCAACGGCACGCGCTGCATATCATCTGCGGCATCCCATCGGCTGCGTATACCTTCAAGGAATTTCATTAGTTTAGTTATTTGTTTCGTAAGGTCGGTTTTTTTTTTTTTTTTTGGTTTGTGAGACGTGTGAAAAAAAAAATAATTAAACGCAAACACGACTTTAGGAAGATCACTCTAGGAAATTAATAGGATTATGAAAAGTGCACAGTGCGGGTGAGTACTACAAAGTACTCCGTCGTGATCAGTTTGTGATGTTAAGGTGTAAAAATGGAACAGGAATAAAGTAGGATTTAAAGGTTGGACAGGTGCATTATTTATTTTTTATTTTTTAAATGAAACATACAGTAGATTACTTTACAAAGGACAAAAGCACAAACACGACAAAGTACCCAATACAAGGCATTTTTCTATCAATTACTCAAAAGAAACTTATCGCACTACCTACTACTACGATACATATTATAAGAATACTCAAGCCAAGGTTAAAAGAAGTTAAAAAATTTGTTAAAAAACACCAGAGCATGATACTTAAGAAATTATTAGAAAATATTGCAAGTCGACACGAGTGAACACTTGTAACAAACTTTGCGATAAATTGATAGGTCACTTGATATATCGAGTGGTCGACAAAGCGAAAGCTAGTGAACATTGAGCCTCGTTATAGCTTCCAAATGTGAGTGGGCTCCGAACGATTGTAATAAAAAATTTGTCATTGTCAAAGCCTGCTGACTTTCAGAAACCACAGCACAGTAAAATGTACGAAATAATTAAAAATTATGTGCAAGCATGTCCCACTGCGAGAACCCTTGTACCTATCAGTCTTTCAACTTCGTCACCGTCGGAAATATTTATGAAGCGCATGCAAATTTTCCTCACAAAAAGATAGGTAACAAAAACCGCTAGTCAGAATATGTCCAATAGTTTACAAAAATAAAAATAAATAAGAATAAAAATGCATCATTCATGATAATAAAAAAGAATTTCTTTCCCCTGTACCTTAAATTTGTATATGAAACGTATGAGTTCATTTTAGAGTTTCTTTTTTTTCAAATTTAATACGGAAAATAAAAACGTGCTATCGAATCAGCATGTGTTAATCGTGCGAGATTGTTTCAGCGTGGTCGCCGCATCCGAAACAATTTAAACTCGATAAATTTTTCGTATTGATAAATAATTCAATTATCGTGTTATTTGTTAAAACCGCTGAACTGGAAGCAAGGGCGTATCTTCCATGCTCGAGCACAGCAAAATACGCCCTTCTGATTATAGTCGCGCGAAGCATATTTACGTAAAAAAAGTCTGTTCCAAAGAAAGTAGCGGGAAACTCCGTACACATTGCGAATGTACATATACGGTAGGGATGCGTGCGTGTGTGTGTATGTGTGCATGTCCGCCTAGAAACCCGCGCATTCGTCATAACGGAGTAGCCGCGTTCAATGGCCGGCCGGTCGTAAGCCGGCTCGGTCGTTAAATCGGTTACCCTTGTTATCAACATAACGGCGTTCGATGCTCTATTGACTCGCCAGCAGGCACAGACACACAGAGCACGAAATCGATCGAATGATATCAAACGAAAAAACAAAAAGTGCAATACCCGAAGATGAAAAAAAAAAATTCACCGAGCACTGAAAAAACAAAGCACCGGAACATAATTGGTTCGAAATTCGATCCACGAAAACATGAAAGATAATATTCCTGTATTACCTCGATGGCGACGCACGACATAATCTGCAGGGTAAGCGGCACTTGGAACGGCTTGCTGTGATCCCTCTCGTAGATGAAGTTGAGAGGTTCCGTTTCGGTCAGGCAAAAACGGCAGACCCGTCTCGAGCGCAGAGGAGCCGGTCTGCTCTCCATTATTCTCGATAATGAGAGTCAAGCGTGGTTAAAAAAAAAAAATTTCTTCACCTTTTCTCGGCGTTGAATTTTCGTATGTCGGGAGGAACCGATAAGAGACACGACGCTTGTCGTCAGTACCGCGCGCACCTTCCACGGTTATATTACCCGAACGCGCATCAATAGGTGAAAACGACGCCGAGCGTCGGTAAGCGTCTCGCGCGTCAACCCGGAGTAAAGACGAATGGGACGAGGTATGCTACACCGCTATGGCGGAACTAAAGTCTTGCTCGCTTGCTTGGCTATCGCTCGTCGCCCTTTTTGGCTCAAGCACACTAGCGCTCCCGGTTACGAGGCGGTTTTCGCCTGTAACTGCCAAGTCGCCGCGGACTTTGGGAGGCAGCGCCAGTTTTAGTCGAATGGGGTTCGAGAGTGTCCGTCCGCGGACACGAATCGATCGCCTTACAGTGATAATACAGCGGCTTCGGCTGCTCACTGTTGGAACGCCGCGCCCATATCGCTTTGTGAGAAACACGCGACGAGACTCCATGTAGAGCTTCGTCGGTTCGCCGTCGTCGCCACGTAACTGTTACTTCCGAAATTATTAAATCGATAATTTATTTAAATTTTTGCATGTTAAAGTAATTATTATTATATGTCATTATATTTTAAAAAGTTATTAAAAATGAAACAAAATTTTACATAATTCATTGTAAAAGTATTGTTCTAATTCGATATTCTTATACGCTAGTTGTGATCTTGACTAGTTCCTCAATCGGTCATCCGACAATCATTTATCTTCGCCTAATAAGACATTTTTTTGTTTATAGAAATTGTCAAGACTTAGTAATAAATTTTGTTACTTAGTAATAATTCCTCAAACTCGATGCTTTTGTGAGAAATATGTGTATTGAAGTATTCTTTTTCTTATTTGGAATTGTCACGCAGGCGACATCTCTCGGAGGCTGTTGATACCCCGAGATTGTTACCATGAGTGTATCGAGAGTGAGTGTGCATATAATATTGCACGCATGTACAAACATTCTTTGCGCGGAGAAAATATTGCCACGTCTATTCTTACAGCTCTTTCACCTTTTCTCACTTCGTTGACCTTTGCGTGCGTCAAGTACTGAAGTCGGAACCACTATGGCATTATGCATTTCTGGCATTATGCATTTATTTATATGATTCTCCGCATGAAACATGAATACACGTATTTGCACCATCTTGGCCATTTACAAGATTTTTATCTTATAAATTGAAAAGGCGAGAATGAAAACTGAGCCCAGCTTTAGGTGGAAAGACGAAGGGAAATACTAAGACTTGCCTCTTGATTGCTCCTGTTTTGTGCGATTTAATCGATAATAGGTTAAACAGAACGTGCTCGTGGTTCGACGACTATCGGTAGGTGGTCTCTTATCGAATCAGCTGTTGTAAGAACCAATGTATAGACGGTAACAATAAAACAAATTCTATCGTGCCCAGGAAGAACTGAAATCTTGGCATCACACTATGGCTAAAAGATATTTAAAAAATAATATTCGGAAAACAAAATGGAAATAAAAAAAAATCGAGGGGAATCGTGAGATTTGTACCTTGCAACTCGATCCTTTCAGGAACGTAGCCGATAGTTAATTCGGCAAACTTCACTCAGCATGTGTGAACTATTTCCGGTTTTTGGAGCTCATACGTTTTACTTTTTAAATATCATCACAGATCCTAATTGTATACAATTTTTATGATTTTGTAAAAAAGTTTTTTTCGACAAAAATCATATAAGATCTCGTAGTTTAGTAGGTGCCTACGCGTATTATGAATGGACCTCAAGAGGATGGCCCACTTCCGGGGCAACCGGCGAAGGACAACCGCTGAAAATTTGGATCAAGCTCGACGCAACGATATCGACACAGACGTTCACAAATTACCGCTCGATGAATTACTGAACAATCTCAAGGTCGATCCGAATCGAGGCCTCACGAGCACTAGGGCCAGAGAGTTGCTGCGCGAAAATGGTCCCAATGCTCTAACCCCACCGAAAAAGTCACCGGAAATATTCAAATTGATTCGTTGCTGTTGCGGCGGTTTCTCACTTCTCATATGGGTAATATGAGAAGTAACAAGAATTTATATCATAAAAATTAATAACAATTAATAATTAATCCCAATAATTAACATTTCATTCGAATAATTAATTGGGCAATTAATTATTAATAATTAATTCGTGTTCAGGGTTTTTTTCGTTAATTACAAAAATATCCACCCTGTAAATTTTCCTGGTTCCAGGGTGCATTTACGGAAAATAAATAATTAAAAAAATATATATATATATTAAATCGCATTATTTATGCTCTGCAGACGTCGAAAAAATTTGATGATTTGATGAAACCACGAGATAACGCTTCGTCGAAACGTTATCTCGTGGTTTTAATATCACAGAGCAGAGCTATGAGAACTTTAATAAAATAAATGCACCCGCACCCAGAAAAATAATTTATTTGACGGCCACCGTTTATGTGGTTTAAGTAAAATATTTTTTTGATTTAAATAGATATTTATTTAAATTAAGTGAATCGTTACTTAAATTAAATAAATATTTATTTTAATCAAATCAATATTTTACTTAAACCAAATAAACGGTGGCCGCCAAATAAATTATTTTTCTTGGTGCGGTCGATAAAGAAAAATTCAACGAAAAAAAAAGTTTTGCTTTGTAAAATCAGGTTGGCGCGTTCCTGTGCTTCGTCAGTTACTTCCTGGAGTACAGTTCCCACGGCGAAGCATCCCAGGATCATCTGTGGCTGGGAATGGTCCTCGTCGTTTTGACGATGGTCACCGGAATGTTCAGCTATTATCAGGATTCGAAGAGTTCGAAAATAATGGAATCGTTTCAGCAAATGTTGCCACAGAGAACGAAGGTACTAAGGGATTCGGAGAAGAAGGAGTTGCACGTGACGGAATTGGTGGTCGGGGACATTGTCCTCGTGGAGACCGGTGACCGAGTACCCGCTGACATTAGGATCCTGGAATGTCAAGGTGAATTCGGCCGACCTGTGGCAGCGAACAAACACGAAGTAGCGTAGTTTTCTTGTTTCACTACACTATCGCCAGTTTTTTTTTCCCTGCGAACGCCTTCCACCTTTCTCTTCGCAATCATTCTTCCACCGTATCACCAATAGTGAAGAATTCCGGCAATTATTTTTTGCGACTGGGTTTTATTTATTTTTACGTTACCGGCGGCGATTTAAATTCGATTGGGAAGACCGCTTTTAGGCAGTAAAAAAAAAAGTATGAGTATGGGAATTTTTGACTCACTCGTGCCGTAGGTCTGAAAGTCGACAATGCCTCGATAACCGGAGAATCTATCCCTCTTCCGAGATCCGTACAGATCTCCGAAGGAAGCGTACTTGAAGCGAAGAACTTGGCATTTTTCTCTACTAACGCCGTCGAAGGTACGAATTTTATTTATCTTCAATTATCTCAGATTTTATGAAAAAATTTGAATTGTACAATACAAAGAAACTCGTTTCACCGCCGATACTTTTTTTACATCTACATTTTTCCTTCAGAGTAGTTGCTTTCCGAATTTTTTAATATTGAGCGAAGGATCTGATAGAAATGACCATAAATCTGGTAAAAACCCCCAGAATTTCCACGTAAATGGGAACTACAGTGACATCCTGTTAAACATTCGTATTAAACTTAACATATTTTGCAAAAAAATATGGTAATATCCGCTATCGTAGTTATTACCAGAGTATTCCGTAATTTTAGCTGGAATATAAGTTCTTTTTACTAGGAAAAATATCGTAATCGGAGGCGCTGCGATCGCGAACCGTTTGTAGATTATACCGATATATGTCACATTTTTTCGCGTATACTTGGATTAAAAAATTTAATCGACGAAATTCTCAGTTTTTATCCACGGAATTCTCAGTATACGAATTGAATGAATTTCGTCTTATCTATGTTAGAATTTAATAGCTAAGTTGGCTTGGATTTGGATTGTTTGCTAAAAATCTACTCCAACCCAATGAACCGATTGGTGCGCTAAACTGACTCTGATTCCAACGTTCTGGAGGTTGGTTTTTGGTTGATATTTTAAAACCAATGATAATACCAACTGTTATATCTGCCGGATGGAAAGTTGATTTATGCTTTCCCAAAACAACCCAATTTTCGTCTCTATCTCGAAAGCATCGATAGCTCTTGGCACGGGATTGGAAATCGGATTGTTTTAGGAAAACCCAATCGTAAACCAATTGGTCGTTACCGTAAACCAATTGATTTACGGTAAACAATATGGTACATTAATCTCCTATTCGACACATATAACAGTTGGTATTTACATTTGGTTTCTTAATATCCCCGAAAAATCAACCGCTCGAAGGTTGAAATCTCGATTGGTTTGGTGCACCAATCCAGTTGGTTTTCAGGTTGGTTCCAACACGACGGTATGGGCAACAATAAATTGCAATGGCCCCTGTGACCATTTCACATATCGCTAGTTGTGGCGCTGGTGTAAAATGTTGCCTGGTCAAAATTTACCATATGACTTCGTAGTTTTTCCAAGATCCTTCTCTCAGTGTACGCAAAATTTCGCAATTCTGCAAATTTACCAACAAAATTATATATCTTGGATAATATTTGCCAATTTTTCATGGCTAAAGGCGTTCATGACCAACTAAAAAAAAATGTTTCGCGGCATGCAGAGAGCATCGTGCCTCGTTCTTGAGGCAACGATCCTTCGATTCTTGGATGTTGGAAACCGGGGTAAACCAGTTTCTTTTCTTAAAACGTTGAAATGTTTTTTTTTCTTCCTGCTATCACGCACGGCACAGGAACTGGAAAGGGCGTAGTCGTCGCATGCGGCGATCAAACGGTAATGGGAAGAGTCGCGAAGCTAACATCGAGATTGTCGCCAAGACCGACGCCTCTTTCGCGGGAAATACACACGTTCATGCGTTACATATCGTGCTGGGCGATTTTCCTCGGTGTCTCCTTCTTCGCTATGTCCATAGCGATGGGCTACGACTGGATAGACTCGGTCGTCTTTCTCATTGGCATTATCGTCGCCAACGTGCCCGAGGGACTCGTTGCCACGGTCACAGTCAGCCTGACGCTCACCGCCAAGAGGATGGCCGGCAAGAATTGTCTCGTGAAGAATCTCGAGGCTATCGAGACGCTTGGCTGCACCTCGGTTATCTGCAGCGACAAGACTGGCACATTGACGCAGAACAAGATGACCGTATGCCGTTTTTAATTCGTTTTCGAGATTAAAAAAAAATCATTGATTAAAAATTGCCAGAGCTATTTCCAGATTTCTTTAAAATAAAAAATTCGTAAAATTAACATTGGCAACAATTTTGCTGAAAATCGCAAATTCTCTGCATTAATCGTTACAAAATTGGAAAAAAGGTTCGTCACATGTGGTACGACGGCCAGCTCAAAGAAGTCATGGCGTCGGACACCTGGCGAAAATACTCCGACAGCAGTGGATTCGACAATTTAGCGAGAATAGCGAGCTTGTGTAATCGCGCCGAATGGGCACCGAATAGGTCACAGGAGAGTCTGCCGCCACCGCCATTGAACAAAAGAAGAGTACTCGGTGATGCGTCAGACACTGCCTTGTTGAAGTGCATGGAAATACTCGTGAAAGGGGGAGCTGAGACTTTCAGGATTCAGTACATGAAAGTACGCTTCTCATTTGTTAAAAATAACCACGGAAAATAAAAGGGACAACAGCGAAAAAAAATTATAACTCATCTTTTTTTCTTCATGGAAACAGGTTTTCGAGATTCCCTTCAATTCGACGGACAAATTCCAGGCAAACGTGCACATACGAAACGGTACGCATTTGATTTCGTTGAAGGGTGCGCCTGAGAGGGTCTTGGAACGTTGTTCCACTATAGCATACGGCAGTGAGACGAGGGAACTCACGCAAGATACGCGAAATGCTTACACGCAATCGTGCTACGATCTTGCCAACAACGGTGAACGCGTTCTGGGCTTCGCCGATCTGGAATTGCCGTCGAAGGGCTTTCCGAAAGGTTTCGTTTTCAAAGCCGACCCACCGAATTTCCCGCTCGAAAATCTTCGACTGGTAAACATGCAAAAAATTTATAATAATTTACCTCGTTACCGAGGTTACTCGACGATTTTAGAAATTGTGCTCCTTTATTGTAGATTTTTGTTATCGGACGGTAAAGATAATTGGCACGTTGACCATAAAAAAATGTATCTTTTACTCATGTCTCTTTTACTCATGTCTCTTTTACACATGTCTCTTTTACCCATGTCTCTTTTACTCGTGTCTCTTTGACCCATGTCTCTTTGACCCATGTCTCTTTTACCCATGTCTCTTTTACCCATGTCTCTTTTACCCATGTCTCTTTTACCCATGTCTCTTTTACCCATGTCTCTTTTACCCATGTTGTTTCTTTTACCCATGTCTCTTTTACCCATGTCTCTTTTACCCATGTCTCTTTACTCATGTCTGTTTACTCATGTCTCTGTTACTCATGTCTCTTTTCCTCATGTCTCTGTTACTCACGTCTCTTTTACTCATGTCTCTTTTACTTATATCTCTTTTCTTCATGTCTCTTTTACTCATATCTCTTTTATTCATGTCTCTTTTACTCATGTCTCTGTTACTCATGTCTCTGTTACTCATGTCTCTGTTACTCATGTCTCTGTTACTCATGTCTCTTTTCCTCATGTCTCTGTTACTCACGTCTCTTTTACTCATGTCTCTGTTACTCATGTCTCTTTTCCTCATGTCTCTGTTACTCACGTCTCTTTTACTCATGTCTCTTTTACTCATGTCTCTTTTACTCATGTCTCTTTTACTCATGTCTCTTTTACTCATGTCTCTGTTACTCATGTCTCTGTTACTCATGTCTCTTTTACTCATGTCTCTTTTACTCATGTCTCTTTTACTCATATCTCTTTTCTTCATGTCTCTTTTACTCATATCTCTTTTATTCATGTCTCTTTTATTCATGTCTCTGTTACTCATGTCTCTGTTACTCATGTCTCTTTTACTCATATCTCTTTTCTTCATGTCTCTTTTACTCATTATTTTGTTTGCCGAGCCATATAATTGATTGCGTGTGAATATTCTCGGTGAGATTCCGAATTTAACTTAAAATCTTTCCCCAATAACGAGGTTGGCCTGATCTCGATGATGGATCCCCCAAGGCCGAGCGTTCCCGACGCAGTGTACAAGTGTCGTTGTGCCGGTATCAAGGTGATCATGGTTACCGGCGACCACCCCGACACAGCTAGGGCTATTGCCAAATACGTCGGAATAATCACGGAGGATCTTGGCAGCGACAACGACACGCGATCGATCGTCGTGACCGGTGACGAACTTCGCGATTTTATCGACGATAAACTGGACGAACTTATTCGACGCTATCCGGAAATAGTATTCGCTCGAACGTCCCCGGTACAAAAATTACAGATTGTCGAGAGCTGCCAGAGAATTCATATGATAACCGCTGTCACCGGCGACGGTGTCAACGACTCGCCGGCCTTGAAAAAAGCCGATATCGGAATAGCCATGGGAATTGCTGGCGAGTTGAACCAACACTACACTTAATTTTTTGCTATTCGAGCTTTCAGAGCAGTCAATAATTATATTAATCATCTGTTTATTTTTACATAATAACAAAGTTCATATCGATCGCACACTCACACCGATACTCAGCGATACTCAGAGATACTCACGGATGCTCACACGGATACTCACACGAATACTCTCACGAATACTCACATGAATACTCACACGAATAGGGGAGACCGGGGCAAAATGGCATAGCGGGGCAAAATGGAACAATGAGGACAAAACTCAAATTTCCAATGATTTTTGGATGCCCCATTTTGTCCCAACGATACATCCGGATTTTCAAAGCCGTTTTGCCCCAACACCACCATCCAAAAGTTATCGGAAACTTGCGTTTTGTCTCATTATCCCGTCTTGCCCCGCTGTGCCATTTTTCCCCGCTCTCCCCTACTCACACGAATACTCACACGAATACTCACACGAATACTCACACGAATACTCACACGAATACTCACAC
>JAPYZD010001721.1:0-37776 GCA_030522725.1 Ichneumoninae sp. B BG-2022a
AAAAAAAAAAAAAAAAAAAAAAAAAAAAAAAAAAAAAAAAAAAAAAAAAAAAAAAAAAATTGAAAACATTTCAGACGCTCAGTTTTGCCTCATAAAAAATTCATGAGGGCGTGTAACTGTGCGGGTGGGGCGACGGTAAGCCGACGGAGAACATTTTTTATTCCGGGCTTGCAGTGTTCGCACTGTTTCTTGGAGTACTTTATGATTTTTTTTTTTTTACGTTTTAACACCGATTAGAGAAGAGAAATTATTAACGACCCGATATTAAAGGACGGAACGACTTGCATAAAAAAATTGAGTGCCACGTCGATGCGACACCTACCACCAGGAAATCCGAGCTCCGAGTAAAGTGATAGAACGTGCAAATTACGCGGGGAAAAAGAGAGAGAAACGTGATGGAAACGGTACGGACGACCGTTAAGCTCCGACGTTCAGAATTGATGGAAAACCGGTAAGGTAACAGCCTGGGATTCGTCATGTTTTTCATTCCGGGTTTCAGCCAACCCCCCTTTTTTGTCGTTTTCGTATTTCTCTCTTCGTATATCCCGTTTCACGTCGCGGCAATCGATTTCATGCAAATCTTCGATACCGTTATTCCACGTACAGAATTCCGACCACGGACTCATATGATAAAATTCTCGTGCACCCGATGTTTAATTTTTTAGTAGGGGGTTTTGTGTTCGCCCACTTTGGTGGAAGAACGCCGTATATTCGCGTTCGAGTATTATGCGAGCACACGTTTTGTACGTGGAATTCATAAATGAATAAAAAATATTTTTTTTTATAAAAAAACACTCCATCTCATCGAATATTCTTCTCGATCATTGATTCCGTCGCGTCGGGATAAATTCGTCGAAAGATCGAGCCTCCGCTTTAACGATATCATTTTTTTCGCGTTCGAGTATTATGCACTACACGTTTTATACGAGGAATTCATAAATGAATAAAAAAAATAAAAACAAAAAAGAATTAAAAAAAGAACACTCCATCTCATCGAATATTATTCTCTATCATTGATTCCGTCGCATCGATAAGTTTGTCGGGTGATCGAGTCTCCGCTTTAACGGCATCATTTTTCATCGCCGGGCTGGTCGGTCTAATCGGGCCTATCAATTTTCCGATCTTCCATCGCTTTCGCCTTGAATTTTTCGTCCGACGAAAGGTCTGTCGAACCTTTATTATGCACAAAATGTAAATTTAATGTAACGGACTGGAGTTTTTTTAAGCAAAAACTTGTATATTAAATTCAATGTTTAATAGAGATGAAAAATTAATATAGTTTTACAGTGAAACTAAAGTAAATGATTGGATTTAAGGTACTTTTATAGTAAAATTAAAGTTTTCCTAAAGATTTTAATATACCGTACATTAATTTTTCATCAAAATTGTACACGAAATTTAACATACCAGTTTCTGCATAAAAACTTCCAGTACCAGTCCATAAAATTTCATACGAATTTTTTTACAGTGTTTGTCATGTCTAAGACACACCCATTCACCTCCTCCGACTTCTTGTCTCGTTCTCGCTCCACCGAGGTGGCTTTGTAATTAACGCAATTAATTATCACCGGATCCTCTTCGCTCGACAATTCGTACATCTCCTTCGCGAGCTTTCTCACGTCCACAGTAAGATTCCCCCATCGAACGCTAATATTTACGAGCGCGTTCAGATTAATCATCCGAACTGACACCGAAGGTACGAAAAATG
The DNA here is from genome assembly GCA_030522725.1 of Ichneumoninae sp. B BG-2022a. Taxonomy (NCBI): domain Eukaryota; kingdom Metazoa; phylum Arthropoda; class Insecta; order Hymenoptera; family Ichneumonidae; species Ichneumoninae sp. B BG-2022a. Next base: position 1,709 of record JAPYZD010001721.1, read on the forward strand.
AGTGGAGCAAAAGTAGGTGCGATCCACGGCATACGAGAAAGAAAGCCCGGAGGGAATTGCGGTTACGGCGTCATCCTGAAGTCTGCGACGCGAAATCTTGGGGCGCCGTCGCTCCTCGAACGAACGGAGACGTAGAAAAATAAGAGGGTAACAAAATTTCATGCATATGCGAATTCGACGTCGTTCTCGCTTCACTCGCGAGAGGAACGTCTGTCAAGGTTTTCCATGTGTCACGAAGCTGTTACCCGCTTTCTCCCGGTACGAGAAAAGCACGACGCTTGAGCCTGTTCACCCCTCCATATATATCAACGAGGAACGAAATGGGAACGAATAAATCGCTGAGAAAATACGCCCTTTTTTAGCTCGAGCGATAAAGAAGGGGGGAAAAAAGTGGAACTTTAACTGGAATTGTCATTAACGTGCGTTGGTCTTTTGTATTTCACAGATCGACCGGAGTCCGTCGGGCCGCCGCAAACGACCTCGCCAAAGAATCTTCCTCGATCCGTCCTAACGCATGCCTCCGCGCCTTCTCATCGGCTCCGCACGCTCGCGGAATGATCGCACGGTAGCGGCGTGTTCGCCTCAAAGCCTGTCCGGGTCTCCGAGTCACGATCGAGCTATAAACTACGTGCCCCGTTGCCCGAGCTCGCGCCTGGTGAAGACGTGCTACGATTCGCCAGACGCGATCGCTTCTTACTTATTGTCGCGCCGAGCTTCCTGGTGCGACGCTTCATTGTGACGAAATGATGGAACCTATCGCGTGGCACTTTGCCTCCGCGTACAAATACCTATGTAAAATTTTTGCACGTAGCACAGCTCGATGGGGCCACCATTGTCACGGGAAAAAACCATCATTTTTTTTCTCGGTAGCGAAACATCGAATTGAAAAATCCGGACTAGTGGTTGCACGTAGCACAGTTCGAGGGGACCACCGTTGTCAGGGGAAAAAACCATGTCCAATTTTTTTTCTCGGTAAAAAAAAATCGAATTGAAAAACCCAGACTAGAGGTGCACCGCAAAGGTGTTTCAATACTGTTGTGGCCGAATGGCCACAATAAGTAGTATTTTGGTTACACTTCTCTAATTCTATTTGTCGTCCGACTTTGTATGTAGTGGTACTATGTAAAATTTCTGCACGTAGCCCGGCCCGAGGGGGCCACCGTTGTCACCGGGAAAAAACCATGATCAACTTCTTTTCCCAGTAGCAAAGAATCGAATTGAAAAACTCGGATTAGTAGTCGTCCGTAACGATGTTCTGATACTGTTGTGGCCGAATGGCCACAATAGGTAATATTTCGATTACGATTCTCTAATTCTATCGTCATCCGACTTTGTATTTGGTGGTACTATGTAAAATTTCTGCACGTAGCACAGCTCGAGGGGGCCACCGTTGTCGTCGGGAAAAAACCGTTTTCAACTTCTTTTCCCAGTAGCAAAGAATCGAATTGAAAAACCCGGATTAGTAGTCGTCCATAACGATGTTCTGATACAGTTCTGATACTAATTCTGTTTGTCGTCCGACTTTGTGTTTGGAGGTACTATGTAAAATTTCTGTACGTGGCACAGCTCGAAGGAGCCACCGTTGTCAGGGGAAAAACCATGTTCAATGTTTTTCTCGGTAAAAAATAATCGACTTGATAAACCCGGAGGAGTAGTTGTCCGGGTTTTTTATCTCCAGAAAACCGAAGGTGGATTATTTTTCTACCACCTTGCACTTTACCATTTCCCCAGTCGCATCCAAACCCCCTCCATGCCCCTCGCGCGAACAGTTTAAAAACGGATCCCTAGGGCCGAGAATAACAAAATTGAAGGAGTTCCATTCCTCTTCAATGCAATTTTTTTCCGATATTGTAAAAGTGATGAATATGACCCACCTCGATTAACACGTAAATCAATGATATATGGACCGGCCCATATTGCCCAATTTTACCCTATTTTACATAAAAAAAAATCAAACTCATGAATTTCCCTCAAATCGAATAAACTCCCCATTGAGCTCGCCTTACGCCGCGCCGATGGTTACGCTCGGACTTGCGTCTTTCGCGGTTGACTGCAGAGGGACAGTTTCGATCGTTCTCATGGGTCTAATCGGAGTTGCACGTCTATCCTAACGTTGCCGTGACGATGGCCAGGGCCATACACAACGTCCCCGTGATGCGCTATCGGAACGTCCGGAATCGCTTGGCGTGGGGGCCAGGGGGGAGGGGGGGGAGGGCTGCCGAATGCCGGATCCCCCAGTATGCAAAGTAGTACATTATCGCCGCGACGTATACCTATGTATCTCCTAACGTGTCGCCGGTACACGACATTAGCACTGCACAGTAGGGAAGTGAACGGTGGGTCTCTGTGGGATATCTCTATTCAACGTATACACGATCCACTCCGCGGTCTAATGCCCGGGTCCGTTATGCAAGAGGCTCGCTTGTACGAGCGCGGTAGACGGAGAATACGGGGAGCGGAAATCCCCGGGGCAAAACGGACCCGTGCCCTCCATTCGGTAAAAATTTCTGAGAACAGTCCATTTTGCCCCAGGATTCCCGATGTAATCGTGCGGGTATCATTAACTGTCGTCGCTCGGCCGCAGGCCCGCTGGAACATATACGAACCATCGGAATCACTCCGGCTCACGGAGTTCGGCCGGGAGGAGAGCGAGACGAATGTGGATGAATGCCCGTCAACCCTTTGCCCCAGTCACGAACAATGATCTCTTGTCGGGAGGTCCGCCCGCTGCAAACCACAGTGCCCCGGAAAGATCGATTCTCTCGTCCGGAGGTACGGTCGACGCGGTGCCAGCGATGCATGTTACGGAAAGACGAATGCGCGACGGGCGGGCGCGAGAGACCACCACGGATTGCTGCGCTATGTGGATGCCGTACGATGTCGCGGTAGAGAATGTATGTAGTTTATTGCGCGGGTAGTTTTCTGCCCACGTATATCGCGGGCACAAAACGGGATAGAGAGAAAGGGAGAATGTAACAAAAAAAACGAAAAAATTTAAATAAAAACTAGTATAGCGGAGTAAGAGAGTAATATCGCGACGAGCTCAGGGGGGCAATTTGTCATGCGAAGAAGATAACAACGGCTCTTTGAATCCCCTGGGGATTACCCGTCGCCCTCTAGCGCCCGTCCCTTCCGTGAAATGCCCCCCGGGTTGTGCATCACCGAGTTCCAGAAACATACAGTGACGCGACGTTTGTCACAGTTCAGCTCTATGCCGAGCCCGCGTCACGGCCGGTATATAACGCTCGGATGAAGTCGTGTCTCTGCGTCATGGTTTATATCGACGTTGAATGGAAATGTGTGGAAGCTGTTTTTTTGTTCTATTTTTAGTTTTTTAAAAAATTGTGCACAGAAACCCGACGTCATTCGGCAATTAGAGCTGAGGTTTTTTTTAATCGATGAGAGACACAGGTGAAATGGGGATGCTGTAACCTTTTTAATTTTGCTTCCTCACAGAGGAAACTATGTTTTGCAAAAAAGAAAAAAACGAGGTTTCAATGTCTGAGTACTAAAAATAATTAAAAACGTCGAGAGATGCGATTTTTAATTGGCGTGTGCGTGTGTGACGAAAGCGAGTTGAAATTCACTACACTAGTAGAGCGATCTCGTCTTTTTATTCAGTGCAATTTTGTAATTTTTTAAAAAAGGGTGAGCTATCGCCTGAAAAATGCATACAAATATAATACTATGAAGTAAGACGTTTGGTATTCAATTTGGCAGAAATATATTTGAGCGATCATCTTTGATGAAATGTTTTTTTTTTTTTGAAAAATTTCTAAAATTTGTCTAATTCGAGTGAAAATGAAGGAATGAACCAATACTGTCCAATATTTGGTCTTAAATTTAGCGAAAAATTGATCGAACCGTTTAAATTTGATGACATCGTGAAATTTTTGAATTTTTCACAAATGTTGTATTTTATGTCCGACACGAGTTTATGCATACAATGTCGCACTAGGAGTAAAATAATTTACAGATTCGTCATCAGGGGGTAAAAATACATTAGTCATGTCCTCAGAACTGCGATTCATGCAAATTTGAGCTAGCAATTTTTTACAACAAATTTAAATTTTTACCGTTTGGACTTCATGACTTGTAATCATTTTTTAATGTCGCGAAAAGAGCTGCAAAGTAATTTGTCCATGGCTTCCCCATTTCATGGAAAAAGCCGATGCGCAAAGTTGTAAGAAACGAGAAAGCCACGTACAAATTACTTCGCAGCTTTTTATTTATTTTCTTCTCAAAATATGGATGGACCCGTTTTAATCTCAATTTTTGGTACCGTGATTCCCGACGGGGTGCGGGAGGGGTTAATTAATGAAACGAATGTACGTAACCCCGCCGGAAACGCCGATCCATGGAGGATGGAGTGCACGTCGAATATCGCGGCGTTGCCCTAATACCCGCTGGCCGCAGCGAACGAGGTAAAATAATCGGATTATACGGACGAGCGAATCCGACGTGCGGATCCGTGGCGTTTATTCGCGTCCGCCGCGATGCCGCTCGGCTCTAGGTGCAGTTTATATGTATCGTGTATGCGGTCGTTCATTCTCCCGCTGTGTAGCTACGTGAGCCGCGCGGTTCATTCCCGCTGGAGAAACATTTTTGGAGTTGTACGCTCCTCTGCGAGTTACTGTGCGCAGCGCGAAACGAGGCCAGCCAGCCGATGAGGCGGTTGCACGGCGGTAACGTTCGTTTTTAAGCTCAGAAACATAAACAGAATGAGGCAGACGATTTTCACGGTGCAGGAACGAATGGTATCGCGCTCGTAATTTACCCAATTTACCAATGTCTGCAATGCCGGAGATAGGATGGGAGGTTCTCGTTAATTTTGCAGCGGCGACGTCTCAGAAACTCTCAGTAGATACGACACGTTTATGGTCGGACGCATCAGGATAACTCGCGAGCCGGTGTGCTTCCCGAAAGCCCGAGCCACCCAACTACCGCTCGTCGGAGTTACGAGAGTGGGTTTGTTCTTGCCCGATTCAGCTACCTTCGGTGTACCGTCCCTTTGTTTTCCTCGTGTAAACGGAAAGCCTCGAGGGGTTCCACCGAACACCTAGATATATCGACTTTCGATTGTAAACTCGAGTCCGTTCCGTTCGGGTTGTCTTCGAGAGTGAGTAGTAGATACGGCACGTATGTCGTCAGACGATGAGGGAAACTGACACACGAGCAAGGATTTACTGACTTGTGAAATGGAATAGTTTAATGAGGAGGGGAAGATAAAGACTGCACTGCTTAAGCCGTTGAGCAACCATTATTTGCCATGGTGGCGAAACAGGCGTTATATGCTTTTTCAATTTTACTTTTTTAAATTGTGGCAATATTTGGCGACATTTGACGCACATTTGCTCGGGACAGTTTCTCAAAAATAATTTCATTACATATATATTTTTTAAATTTTTATGTTAAAATCGCAAGAGTGAATTGTTCGAAAAATTCTCAGTATATATATATGTATATATATATATATAGTGTAACGAATATATAGCTGACTATTCGTTGAGACACACGATATTAGTTAGGATTGTGAATACACGGACGAACAGACGATCGATACAAGATCGATCTTCATGTAAAACAGTCTGGACTGAGACGTCGGAACGAACAGACATGTCACAGTTCATTCTCGGAATATTTAGACGCGGTTGTACTTATAATATCCGCCCCCAAACTAAATACGCGCGTTATTCATTCGCTCGATCATTACAATATTTAAATTTAGATGTTAGAACCGAAGGAGTGAATTGTTCGAAAAATTCTCTGCAGAAAAGCATCGAGCGATTGCGAATTTTTGTTTTATTTTTTCGACGGGAAAGGGTTGATTGATGCAAGCCGTGAGAATGGGATCCAATCGAATAAGGGTCGAGAAAAAATAAATAAAAAAGACCTTTAATTCTATCACGGAGCTTCTCGAGGTTGTTTGTGAATTTACAAATCGAGTTTAAAACTGAGCGTGGACTTTGGGTTCTCGTTCTTTTATATATATATTTTTTTTATTTCTCTCGTCCCTCCATCTCTCGTTTCGAGTGGCCACTCAGCCAAAGGCGAGCTGCACTCTCGCCAGATGAATTCAAGACCGTTCGCTGCTCACCGGAAACCGTCAGCTAACTCGGTTTACAAAGGCTTCAGCAAGGCAACGGTAGTTTCTCGTTTCGCTGAGCTATGCGGGCGAGGCGTCGGCTTGCATTCCTAGCTTCCGTTTTTTTAATGTTCTAGCGAAGAAAGAAAATTATCGAGTGCATTAAAACTCCTTGGGAATACTTAAGACAAAAATGCGATTTCTTTAATGGATTTTTTCAACGTTGTTTTTTAATCGCTCCCTATTCCTCGATAATTCGTATTGCACAGTGCGATTAATCGAAATGAGGGAAAGTTTCGCAGAATAAAGTTGGGACTATATAGTTTAACTCCAAGGAATTTGGGTCGACGACTCTTCGAGTGTGAAGTTTATTCTCCGTAAGCTGTTCGCAAACTAGCCGGCTGTGAGCTCAGCAGCATGAAAAATTTCTCCTCGAGCATAGTTTCCTCTTCAAGTTCTCGGACAATATTTGCCTCAACTAATGGCTGGGGCTGTTGGTCGAAGGAGTATTGTATGCAAACGCTATCGATACGGTGTATGAATAAATTGCCGTCGAGCGATATGTGCATCGCTTGGAAGTGACAGCGAAAATAAAAAAGAAAGAAAAAGATTGCTCTCGGAAAAGCTCGGATATCCCAGTAATAGTCACTTTGGATAAACTTCGTGTACACCGAGTCACTCCAGCGCATCCAATTACGACAGTTTACACGTTGTCGATTGAAAGGCGCAGTGGCAATTAGAATCAGAATTCAGAAGGTTGCAAAGCATATTAAAAAAAAATCAAACTTTTTCTCCAACCAAAAAGTATCAGAAATTCCCGCTCTAGAACACGAACCTGGGCAAATAAAATCGCTAACTATGTTACGTAAAAAAAAATTAATTAGAGGACTGTCCTGATGATTATTTTTTTTTCCGGATCGATTGAAATACGTAGCGGCAATTAGAATCAGAATTCAAAATGTTCCGAAGCATAACTCAAATTGTTTCTCGAAGCCAAAAGTAACATCCCAAATTTCCGTTCTACAGCACGAACATGCAGAAATAATTTTTTTTTTTTTATTATCCGAGTAGTTAATCAATTTGTTTTCAATATCAACCGAGTAGTTAATCAATTTTTTTTTCCATATTGACCGAGTAGTTAATCGATCGATCAATCAGTAATCAATTAAACAGCAAGCTCATCCCTTCTCGGGTCAATCGCATCGCGACCCGTTCCGTAGGTCGTCCCCCAGATCAATCCAACTATCTCCCTAACGAGCGATTGACTCTCAAATCTAAGTCAGAAAGCATTAACTGCTGGCCCTATTCCAGAGATCCTAATCCGACTGAGATTGATTGATACCGATCGTTACTCACGGAATTTCGAAATTGAATCGCGAGATCGCGACGGGTGCTTGCGCCATCGGCAATATCCGCAGTTGAACTCGCACGCGCGTTACTGCACTGGTCAGCTGTTCCTCCACGCGCCGCGCTCGTGATCATATTAGAAAGAAGACGACGGAGACGTCGATTGAACGCGCAAGATTCTACATCCACCCCCCGCCCCCTCGTCCTCCCCCCTGGCTATCACTCCATTCTATTCTAATATCTCGAGAGTTTAACCGTGGTTCTTCGGCGCACAGAAAAGGTCACAACCATAGCACGAGCTCGTTTCAATATCGAGCTATCTCTCTGGGCGATCGACTCGAACGCTCCGCGAACTGGAGCGAAGCGAATAAAAATCTTGTCTCCGCATGCGATGCAACTCTGTGCACGGCCGACCGGGAGGGAACCTATACATCCGACGCCGCTCCCCTCGCACTTTTTTTATAATTTTTTTTTATTTTTTATATAGGGTAGAGCGGGGCAAAACGGGGTTTTGGGCAAAACGTCATTTCTTAATAATTTTTGGATGCCGGAATTCGCCCTATCGGATACATCAGGCTTTTCTGCCCAGTTTTGTCACCTTGTCCGACCCAAAAATGATTGAAAAATTTAGTTTTGCCCAAAAACCTCGTTTTGCCCCGTTGCCCCATTTTGCCCCGCTCTCCCCTATATATATTTTTTTCTCACTCCCGACGTTCCCGCGAGCTTCCGGGGAATGGGACGCTGTTACTCTATGTCTCCGTGGCTCCGGCCCACCGCGAACGAAAAAATAATGGCATCGCTTTGCCGAGATTGTCGGCGAGCGTTACGAGGCTCCGGGTTGTCGTTGGCGAAACGAGAGAGGGCCGGCTCCGAGGGATCGGCGGATCCCAGGTGAAGCTTCGGGAAATTAAGGGGAGAACGGCAATTAGACACGCCGAGGGAACCATTCGAGAAACATACGGTTTTCCTACCCCCGGTCCGATCCATTTTACTTCCTTCCCTCTCTTCTCTTTAATTTCTGTCGCTCGGCTTCCTGCCGACTCTTGCGGCTTCGAGATTATATCGCCTCGTGGATGCGAAGATTGAGATCGGAGAAGCGGAATTGCATCGGACTGCGGAGACAACTCATGTGTCTTCGCACGCGCGTAAAAAATTAATGCTACTGCGGTCACCGACAAAAATTGTCGCGAGTTTCCGGACAGTTTTGGCTTGTGTAATGGTGTACGTCTGATGGATTTACGACGTAACAAAAGTTTTTGGTGCAAAGTCGGTCGAAAGTGTACTTAGGAAAACGACGAAACTTTGTCCCCTCCTGGTTACAACGGCATCGAAGCCATTTTCGTGCGGGCATGTAATTCCTCAAAAAAATATATTCCGCGGCCGAAGCGGTCGCGGAGGATCGCCGAGGAAACCGGAGAAATATTCGCGGAGAACAGGGCAAACACTGAGCGTCGGAGTATCAAACCCCGGGTTTTTCGCGAGGTGTTCACTCGCGCTGGTTCTTTTGCGGTCGGAATGGATTCTCCCGTACGTTTTGTTTTCTTTACCTTACACCCTCGAAAGCATGAGCGGAGAATCCTGAAATCCGTCGAGAAACTCGTTCCTCGATTCGTATAGACGAGTTACTATGTTTTCACAGTGTCGAGACTCGTAGGTATACATATATATATATACATACATGTATAGACGCTAAGACGAATTGTGTATTTACATGGAATTTTCTTTTGGATCTGTTTCAACGTTACTCGTTGACGCGAGTGTTGAATAACAAGAGGATATTGAGAAAATAAAAATTGGAAAAAAAGAAAGTGATAAGAGATGATCTGATAGCACGCCTACGAATAGATTGATTGCACCAAGGAATCGATTTGTTGACCCGACTAATGTTAAAATGTTGGCCCAAAAAATGTATCAGCTAAGTACACTGTAAAAATAAATTGTAAATTGAATGTACTGGAACTTGAAATTTACTAACATTACTTACATTAATTGAACCTTAATGCCCTTTGCTTGTAAAATAAAAGTACCAGATATTAAATTTACAAATCTTTTGCTTGAAATTTACAAACATTTTTATGAAAAATAGTAATTGTACTGTAAAAATGCAACGCACATGTGTTTGAAATTTCAGAAGCACTTTATGTAAAAAAAGCTTCCAACACTGTTAATTAATTTTCAAACTAAATTTTTTAACAGTGTATCAACTAAACAAACGTTTTGGCCCAACCAAATTAATTGTTCGAGGCGAATTCAACCACGCGCTTGAACTGAGCAACAAATTCTTTTTATCCGTGTGGAAAGGGAACGCAGTTAGTGTATATTGCTCTGTACATCGAGGTCAGCGTCAAAGATACGATCGGATATTTATTTTCGATTTTTAGGGATACAGTCGTCCGTCACAGGGTGCGTGACAGCTGGCGCGCTAAAGTTTGAGCATGTATTTGAACGGACAGGGGATTCTCCATAAGCCGCTCGATACACATTAATCCGTACGTTGAAAAGCCGACTGACAGATCCTTTACGCTCCCCTTCCAGCTATAATTCTCAGTTCTTTCTGTTCATGGAACGCTCGCGAGTTCTCATCGATACCAGTTTTCCGGATCAACCTCTCGGACACCCTTCGTTTCGCTTTATTCAGCAGACCATATAACGATATTAAAGTCGGAAGAGCGGAACTGAACCGAATACGGCCTCTGTAATTTGGCTGGATACTGTTTTCGTTTTTTCCCTCCGACTCTCCCTTCGTTAACATTGCGTTGGCTTCGTTACCATGAGCCAGAGCTATTACCTTTGACCAGCGAAGAGTGCTTTGAAAAACCGGATACCGACACACATCCATACGAACCTGTCCCGCCGAAGTTATAACTCTCGTTCGAACTTTATACGCTTTTATACATCGTATAAAAGCTTTTTCCATTCTCGTCAATCCTCGCTTTCTTCATCGCTACCAGGTCTCGGCATTTTCGCTCATTCCGCTGTATCTGCTGTTTCGCGCAAAGGTAAAACGGACGTGGTTATCGGACGTTAGTCAGGACAATCGTCACTGTCGTATATAAACTTTATGTGGAACTGTAAACGTAATAATGACCCACAGACGAATGTTCGCGGTCTTTGAAAGGAGACTGAAAATGGCTTTTGAGAATTGTTTCGTAATTGCTTTGACCGTAATTGTTTGCTTTAAATTGCTTCAAAATTGCATTAAAAAGGACTCAAGGGCCGGATATTCATTTCACAGCGTTCATATCTTCGTATCTATTTCATCGATCAGAATTCAGAAATCTCAACAAGAACACTGAAAAAAATGATAATATTTCCTACTATATCGAATAGTTACCAGGGTGAACGTCTATGCAGATAGTTTCTGATAGTATATATTCAATTGGTTAAACTATAATCGTGGTTGCAACTATGATTTTTCGTTATTGTCGTATAAAATGTAGACGTTCCCCTCGGGAACTATTTTTTATGGCACAAAGTCAGTATCGTTGCTTTTTCTACACCCAGAAAAAAATTTATTTGACGGCCACCGTTTATTAAGATTAAGTAAAATATGTATTTGATTTAAATAAATATTTATTTAATTTAAGTAACTATTTACTTTATTCCAATCAAATAAATATTTTACTTAATCTTAATAAACGGCGGCCGTCTAATAAATATTTTTTCTGGATGTATGTAATTTTTTCTCGGTGAACTGCCCAGTATTCGGTACTGTAGTCCTGCCAGTGGCCGACAAAAGTTGGGTCTCAAGTACTCGGTACTCCAATAACTGCGTCGAGTGCTCGAGGTATTTGCCCAGATCTGAACGGGACTGTCGTTTCCAACTGCCCTCATCCCTGAACCGCCTCACAGTTCCGTGCTCTTCTTTTTCTCGTTTCCATTCATTGGACACTTCGAGAGAGAAATTGCTCGGACCACATGCGCTGCCACAGCTACGTACGGAATAGATTGCTTTACAGCTTCTCTGTGTGGTCCGCTAATACCGCCGCGGCTTCCGTGGTAGTCCGCTTTCATCGTGTCTACTTAAAGAGCCGTAATTCGAGTGTACCGCGCGTGTTGCTGACGAGGGACGTTAATCGGCGATAGAATCCTCTATCCGTGCCTCGGTATGTACGGAGAATAATAGCGTACACACTCGGTGCGTCCTTGCGCGTATTTTATAGCGTCTCGTTACGCCGACTCAGCCATCAGATGTTTTTCTTCGCCAATAGCCTCTCAATGACAGAAGCAGCATTCAGGCTGTGTGCGCGCCTCGAGATATCTCGCGCATGATACCGCCTTCAATTATGTCATCGCTCGGTCAATAATAAATGTTTACAGTTGATCCGAGCCGAAGGGAGATCCATAGGCCTCCCCCGAAGTGATCGAGCTTGATCTTGAGATTGGATTGTGCCATTAGTTCAGTTGTCTTAACTGGACCCAATAGCACGCATCGGACGGACACATCGATGACACAATTTTTTTTACCATGACGCACGATCGTCGAGGTTCAAGTCACGCCGATTGGCAAATTTACGATCCTCGACGGTTCACCTTGTACCGGATGAGTGTGTACGAAAAATAGAAAAATCATTAATTACATGTGTCACGCTAATGGAAGCGATCGGCGACGGGACTCTAGCGGGAATTATTAATAACGCTGAGATAATGTGTCGACTGGAGAATAAACGTTTGTTTCTCGATCGTACCCGCGATATCGGCAATGACAATTTGCTCTTGTTTTTTTTTTTATGACTAAATTATTGCTCGCAGAGCGAACGGAAGAATGACGGTCACATAAATACCGCTCGGAGAACGACGATAAGACCGTTCACGGTAAACACCTTTCGATCGCGCTTGCGAATAATTTTGCGGGAATTGCAGTCGCGACGATGTATCGGCAGCGACGATGTGTCGCGTCTCGGAAAAAAACCATTTTTAAAAATATATAGCTTTTGTTTATTGAAAATCTGAGCGTCACGGCACTATCTCGTGCTGCGGGTGAGAGGCTCGGATCTTTGCCACGCTTACTACATACGCTGATAATCGACGATGTTGTGTGTCGACTATCTCGTCGGTTCCCCGTTTACTCTCTCGACGGGCCTCGACGAGCGGCCCGCGGGCGACGACTAGGAATCTATAATTACATACAATGTACAACATTAAACTTTAGTGCAATCGTTAAGCGTGCCGGTGACCCTGCTTATTATTCTAGAGGAGCTGCGGAGTGCGAAAAGGCGAGAAGAGAAGCGCCGCGGATAAATTGAATGAACGTGACGAAGTCGATCGTCTCGGAGCAAGCTGACTGGCATGAGTGATCGAGGCGATCAAGGAAGCTCCGGCGAGCCGATGAATCAAAAATGAACATCCCAATTTCGGATGCATCGGGACAGAATACGGAACTCCGATTCTGAGTTTCACAGTGGATCGAGCGTTCGCTCTTTGAGATATTCTCGGTCCAAGCTGCACTGAAAAAAAAATATCATTGACTCAAGTAACATTTGATTGCGGGCTGCAAAAAAAAAAAATTATTATTTCGATTCTACTTTTAATTCCAACAATTCCATACGGGATTGAAACGATAACACGTCACCTTGACAGCCTTGCCGTCGTTGTTTCAATATCATATGGAATTGTAAGAATTGAAAGTACAATCGGAATAAGAATTTTTTTCTTTGGCAGCCCGCAAGCAATTTTTTTTTTCGGTGCGAGTTCTCGAACATCGGCTGTCCGGAAGAACCATTTTATCAGGACATAGGGTAAAAAGTGGTAAATATGGTCCGGTCCTTTTATCACTGATTAATGTTAATGTTACAGTTAATGTGCACACTGTACAAAAAAATTGTAAATTTAATGCACTGGCACTTGAAATTTGCTAACATTACTCATGGTAATTAAACATTAGTGTACTTTGCTTGTAAAACAAAAATACCGCTTATTAAAATTACAAATCTTTTGCTTGAAATTTACAAAAATGTTCATGAAAAATACAAATTTTACTGTAAAATTGCAACGCACATGTGTTTCAAATTTCAAAATTTTACTGTAAAATTGCAACGCACATGTGTTTCAAATTTCAGATACGGTTTCTGTAAAAAAAACGTCCAATACTGTTCATTAATTTGCAAACAAAATTTTTTTACAGTGCATGTTAATTAGGGTAGACCATATTTACCATTAGCACCCTAATAGCGTCGTCCCAAATGTCCATGAAGACATGTGTCCAAAAAATTATGTACGGAGAGATGATGTTCGGAGAAGCATGGAACAGTTTGGACAACGATTAACCGTCCAGTTTTCAAGATAGCACTTAAAAATATAGCTCCATCTATGAGGAAGAAAAATTGAATTTTTTCCTGAGAACGTTAAGTCCGTCTGCTCGCACATCGCGCCCCGTTTGGCCGTTTGGCCTCTATGGGCCTTCCTCAAAGAAGATAGTTGATGCAATTAGACACGTCGATTGGAACAGACTTCCGAGGGACTAAATAATTCGGTGAATATTCAATTAAATTGAGTGGTCCGCGTAATATTGCTTGTTTGGGCTTTGAGCTCACTTTTACTCGGGTTGTTTGCTTTGCTCGGTGAAATAACGAGACACAGAGAGCGAGAGAGAGAGGGGGAGACCGATGCGAGTGAGAGAGGACCGGGTGGAGATCTCGACGTGAATGTACCGAGAGAAACCGGGCGAAATAAACTCCCTTCCCGCTTGCAAAGCACACACAGACCTCTCCGCCGCAACGTAATAACGTCGTGAACGTAAGCGACGAGTACTCTCGCCCTATCTCGCGGCACCGAGTGCATTATATTATAGTGTACGACGCGGCGTGAGTTATTATTATATTACGGTTCGTCGATGCGAGCCCAAGTAATCGTACACGTTAACAGCAACGAGACAGATTGTAGAGAATTCGCAATGTGCAGCGCGTTCCAGTTGTCCGGGAATGTGGCGAGGTACTCCACATTAATCTGGGGGCAAAAATCACGTACTCGCAGATGTTAGCAACTATGCTCTGATGAATACCTCGACGGCTTCCACTTTTCGCGATCAGTTCATTTTCCGACGGAGCGATAAAGAAATATAATATTAAAGAATATAATAATTACAATATTAACATAATATTATCATAATATGATTATAATATGATTATAATATGATTATAATATCATTGTTATATCATTATTATATGATAATATATAATAGGACAGCAGCTGGTTGCAAAAAATGACAGCAGTTATCGAATTACTATCTATGAACGACAGAATAAAAATTTTCTGAGAAATGGTCGATTCATGGGAGAATCTCGTCGAAGAGACTTTGTACCGGCCTCGCGTGCTGACCAGGGCAAAAAAAAGCACGATTAGAATCCAACTACTCCTGACACCTGAACTTGGAATTCCACGTTATCACGATTAAAAAAATTAATAACAACAATCGCGAATCGCTTTATCGCGAGAATGCAGTGAATCCGAAGCGCGCGAAAAAAATAACGTGCTTGTATGAAGCATGCACCGCCTGTTTTTGCGACATGTTTTAATTATCATCTCGACCTCGATGGTCATTAAAAAAAATATATAGAATCGTTCGTCTCGTTCGGAACTGGCGATGTACAAAAGGCTGGAAAGAAACGGAAGAGCAAAAAAAAAGAAAAGAACCAAGGCCCCGATGAATATACTCACTCGTTTAGCCGCAGCGCGCGAAGGCCTGCGGGACAACCGCACAGTTACGAAATCGTCCGACACCTGTGATTCGCCGCGTGCAATGTTTGTAACTCTCTCGCGTGCACACGTGCATTCACCGCATCGACGGACGACACGGGAAGACCTCGTTGCCACGTATTAGTAAGTATAATTATTTGTCGAGCTCGGAATTCGCGCGGTTATGCTCGCGAAGAGATTCGCGGCGGTTCTGTTGCGTGTCGTAGACGCGGTGTGCGGCTCGTGTGCTTCGATCACGAGTTTCTCATCGCACTGGATGCGCACAGTACATTATATACATATATATATAAATATATATATATATATGTACATATATACTCTGACGGGCACAACGCGCTAATTGCTTCGTTAATTGAACCGTTAATTGAACGCTATTTATTACGCCATCAAGAATTTCTTCGACCGACGCATTTTTCTCCGACGTCGAAAAAAAAGGAAATTATCTCAGCTCGTGCCGTCACATTTTTTTCTCGATCTTAATCAACACGTTCGTCAACTCAATTATCATCAGGGAAGATAAAAAAAATGTTCGCACTTAAAAAAAAAATCTAATGTTCTTTTTTGTACATAATTTATTCACAATGTGATATATGTATGCACTCTTACCCGAAATTGCCCGACAATAAACGCTCGCTATCCCGGTACTTTAGTTCCGGCGAGAGTCTCCGAGCCGTCGAGAGCTCGCCGACGATATTCCAGGCTAGAGCTCGCTGCCGCTCGTCGCTCTCGGGTTTGCCCGACGCCTGCCCGCCTCGGCCAGAATCCAATTTGCGACGATCGATGAAACACACCGCTCTTCCTCCGAGCGTCTCGCGTCTCCCACGACTCCGACGCTGTGTAAGTTTCGTCTTTAACCCCCCCACCCCACCGGAGAAGATAGAGACTATGAAATCCTAGCGGCGAAGAGACTCCCACACCTCTCCGGCACTGCACACCGGGGTGCACAATGCCCAATGCCCTGTATACGTGCTGTACACCAGGAGATGCGAAACGTGTAGACGCGACTTTGCTGCACGGCCAAAGTTGTCGATATCGGGCTATATCTGAAGATTTTTTTTTCTATTCAACACGAAGCAGCAAACGAGCCAAGTTTTACCGTGAATTGTCCTCTCGCAGAAGTCGCGCTTATACTCTCTGGCGATCCGGTTTCGTAGCGAAAGATCTTCGCGTCCGAGTTGCCGCACGTGCCGACGATAACTGTTTCTTCAGCAACTCACTTTTTCGCAGGTTCCCCGTGAGGGCGACTCACCTCCTTTTTTCGCCCTCCGACCGAGAGTTCAAACGAGCCGTCGACGGTGTACGAGAAGTTTTGCTTTTTATTTTTTTTCCACGGTGTTTTCTTTTCCGGCGGGGAGACGATTCTTTAACGAGGAAATATCGAGGAGCGCGATAAACAAAGTCGGAGCGCGAACGTCGCGGGAGACGGAGTGGCAAGTGTCACTGCATTGTCGCCGGTGGGCATCCTCGCGATTTATAAACTCGTCGGTCGAGCTCACTCGTCCGTCTCTCTTGTTTGATGCCCGAGCGGGCCGCGTACGCGGTGTCCGGATCGACGGTTTCTTTCCCCCTCCCCCTCCTTCTGTCTCGCTGCGCTGTACCATGTGCATCTCCGTGCGTGTGTGCCTCGTCAATCGAGGGCTATTTCGCGGCTATCCCCACCACATCGAAAACGTGCATCATTACCACCGCCACCGGCTCGAACCAGCCGCTTTGGGCTCATGGGTGGGAAATGATTCGGCGGTGAGACGCTGTCCGAGCCGCCAGTCCCGATCCGTGGCTGTGCGGATCGTGATGGGACCTCGAGAGGAAGATCCAATTCTGTTTTATTTACTGTTTTTTAAATATTCTTATATTTTTTTATATTTTTTTATATTTTTTTATATTTTTTTATATTTTTTTATATTTTTTTATATTTTTTTATATTTTTTTATATTTTTTTATATTTTGCGCGCCTAAATTGGACGCCCTATGAATAAGTGTCGATATCTCCGTTGTTAATCAAATAATCCGCGGCAAACTCTGTCACTGTATTGTTCAAACGGTTGAGGTAAAAGTACCAATGGTCGGACACCTAAGGAAGCTGTCCCAGTCCCGGGACATCCATGAACAATCCTATTTCCGTCTCCCTTATACGCACGATTTGTCCGGCCACTGGGACGTGTGCGGTCATTGGGACGTTTACCTTGCAGAAAGAATATAGCAGCGCGCCGAAGTTCGATTCCTCGTGTGCGAAATGCCAGAAGTCTTGCGGTGTGGTGAATTTCTGAGGAACAAAAATTTGAATTTCTAAAATGGACCGCCATATGACTAAATTGGGTCATTTGTTTGTATGTTTGTTGTGATAGTCTCGTGCTACGAGGAAGTCGATATTGACTATCAGTTGTCAGCCTGCGATTCGGGTTAAAAAATTAATAGCTTCTCACCTCGGTTTGTTTGTTGTAATTGTTGTATTTAAAAATTGACTCAACATAAACTTTTATACAAATGTTATCTAAATGTCGAAGGCAAGGTTTATCGCAATACGGAACTAAAGTAGACTACGATAACGGGTGTATGAATTAATTCGAAATTCATTTTCAAAATTATGTTTTGTATGAAAAGGGCACACAAGTTACAGAAGTTCACGAGCGGAAACTCGCACTACTATTGCTTGTTCGATTCATTATCACAACATTTAACGGGTATTCAACATTATTCACCGGTAAAATTATTATTATTATTATTCTGCGTTCAATCATTGGTATTGTTTGGAAACTCGCTTGAGGTACTCGATATTGTGAAAGTTTCGCGGAATCAACGGAACCCAAAAGTTGGTTCCATCAGCATCGAATTAATTGATTGCCAACAGGCGAGTCTCGTCATCGAAGCATCTATTTCACGTTCGGGCCACCGGATGTTTTCCATCCCGGGAACTCGCACGACTGGCGGGTTCTGCGCAAACGGTATCGTAGTCACAGACACGCAAGTTCCGCTATGTTCCGAAGTCTCTTAAAAAAATGATTGCATTTTCGGAAAGGCAGACCTACAGACAGACGAAAATAGGCAAATTTTTTTTTATTCTAGGCCATGCAGAACATGCCTCTAGACCATAATCTGACATTTCATTTTTTTTAATTCCTATACTTTCTCTCCTTACATGTAGAATGTAATAAAGGGATAAAATTAATAAACATAAAGTCTTAAACAACATATTAAATGTATTAAAATATCAACATATTTTTGAACAAAACGGCTAAGTTAATTTTTGTAATCGTCGAAAATTGCATTTTTCACAGCTTGAACATAGAAAAAACGAGGTTTTCGAAGATTACAAGAAATTCTGAAAAAATGCATACGCATTCAGAAACATAAACGAATCATTTTTATGGAAAAAAATAGTAAAGTTGCCGGGTAATTTATTGACCAATTATTTTTATCGTTAATTTGTCAATAACATTTTGGAATTATTATTACATAAAAACAGTATTTGCAGCACCTCGCATATGGTTGATTTTTTTCAAATTTTTATCCTATAGAGAAATGTTTGAATTTTTGGCTGAAACCCGCGTTCGGTGGGATTGTACCGCTCCGACTACCTTAAGGTGATGTGAAATCCCACCGCCGGTAACAAAAACCGTATTGCATGCCGTTTTGAGACCGTAGTTCGCAGACAAAAAAGCAAATTATCTTTCCCTGGAGAATCAGCAGACGCAGCGAAAGGGAATTTTCTTTTTGCTCTGAGGTCTGCGGTCTCAAAACGGCATGCAGTACAGTTTTTGTTACCAGCTGAGCACCGGGTAAGTGGGCGGGAGGGTGTTCAACATCACCTCAAGGTAAGAACTTTATTTTGACCGGAAATGGTTAGCGAAATTGTTAAAGTAACAGTTTTCGTTACCCACCGAGACTAGATTGGGGAAGGGGTAAAACGGCTCTCGGCTAAAGGAGGAATCCCAAATGAGGGTCTCAGGTAGCTCGTTACCCCGATAAACGTATAACCGAATGTGTACCGCATACACGTTCGCATTCCTTCAACTACTTGTCCGACGAAATTCCTCGAGCATTGTACGTTTCCACGAGAAATTCCGTGCAACGATTCAGCGCGTTTTCTCCATACATATAATACAGCGGAGTGTCCGCGGTACGTGTTCCGCTCCCGATCTGGCTCAAGGATCGATGAGATATATCCTCGAGATCTTGGGTATGTTGCTCCAGCGTTCTACGCTGAGATTTATTTTCTACTATGCGCATACTCGGCTGCGCATGCTCTCGTGAAAACGGAAAAAATAAGATAAGATAAGTTGCTCGAGAGGAAGCGATCCGACACTGAACAGTTGAGTGAAACCTCGGAATGTCCGTCCGAGCGATGATGACCGGTATAATAATATTCATAGGACGTTAGAGACCAAGGCTGGTCGGGAGGCACGCGTCCGCGACTTTTGCTCTGATCGCTATTGACACCGCTAAATGCGCATCAAAGAACTTCGTAGTGTGACTTTGACGCGCTGCAAAGAACAAGTGGCCTTTGGTGACTTCGAGGATAGTCGGCGATAATACTTCGCGCGAGGCCTCAGCTGGGAAGACAATTGTTTCTCTGTAAGCGTCGGGCTCGAGATTAAGGCCGAGATTGAGCTTCGTCGAATTGACAGCGAAACGAGAAACGGAATAACGCGCGGCTCCTTTGTGCCCACCCCCTTGTCCTCCAACCCCTTCGCTGAGGCATCTGGATAGCTCGAATTTCCGCGATTCGCTTTATTGTCTCCCTTTTCCGTCGACTATTACCGACAGCGACATATCCGACGTTCGACGTCGTCCCGCTTTCCTTTATTATACTCGCGTCCTCGAGTTACTCTCGCCATCTTGTAACATCGTCGATAAATTTTTATTTTATTTATAAGGACTTTAGCGTTTGAATAAATCGAACAGCTGCGAACTCCGACCAAATGTGTAAATTATGACGCGGAATTATTGAAATAAAACTTTGGCGCAAATTAATACAAAATAAAAATACGGAGAAAGATGAATTGTAAGATTCTAACAATTTTTGCGTTCAACAGTTTTTCCTCGGGCGATATTTTAATACCTGGTCGAAAAGCGGGGAAATGAAATTTTCTATGATAATACATTTTCTTAATATAACATTTCCCAAAAATGATACGAATATTTCGTAATAAATTGTTTCCTGCGTTTTCAAAAAAACAACACCTCAAGGTTTGTCGGTGAATTTTTATAAATTTTTTTTTAGCACATTAACTTGTTATTAGAATCGTTCGAAGGTTGCGTCTTGGAAAATTCTAGGTCCTCGTTAAACAAGGTACCGGTACGTGAAGGGTTAAAACAGTTTTTATATCACTCGATGTGAAAATTACCATTTTGCACAAAACGCCTATTTTCACACCTTGTGAAATAAAATTTTGTACGATACTCGTGCGTTTTCTTAAATCGTGTGAATGCGACAATCGCCTTCGGCGCATGCTGCAAACTCACACTCGCTAGAAAACATTTTTTCGCACTAGTATCGTAATGTAGTATTTTTTAACCGACCGTAAAACCCGTGTATAAATAATGGAAAATCACGTTCACTGCCTTAAGGATGACGAAAACTTACCTTACGTCATTCCCGCGTCCATTATCGATTCTTTTCATCGTCCCTTCGATGTCGGACGATACAGGGGACGGTGTTTATTGGCTCCCACTGAATTGTATCTCTGCACGCACATGCATTTCAACTCGATGACAATTCTCGTCCCCGATACTTCGGCAGAACCGCAACGCGGGATAAAAAAAAGTATTCGCTTATTCCAGCATCCGGATAGCCGGGGACACAACGGGCGTATACATTCGCAACGCGAGAAAAGCTCTCGTCCCCTTCACTCGTGGATCATCGAACCGAAAGCCTTCTCTCTGTCGCGTGAACCCTCACAGGCCTCCCGCTCTTTCTCTCCCGCGACCCCGGAAGCAATCCATGGAATTTAATTAAAGCTCTCTCGTGCGCGCACACCTCGCTTGCCCGGCTTTCAACGCGCCCCGGTATCGAGCACGGCCTCACCTTCTCCTTCTTTTTTAACATTTTTTTCTTCTATTTTCCGTCAGCCAGGCTTTTTAGCGTAATAACCGACAGCTTATTTACGATAACGACTGTGTCGTCAGCTTACTGTGTGCTCTGCCGCTGATCGTAACTCGTGGTAACGAGAAGAGGAGACGAAAGCCTCGATTATCCCTACTCGAGACCTACGGGAATTTCTTATTTTCATTTAATTAACTCGGTGCTGAAACTTAGACGAAGCTCTCGTCATCCGGGCACAATTTTAGGACTCGATGTAGAGAATGGTACATTATTCCACGAGGGCAAAAAACGTTTTTCTAACTCGTGTGTAACCACACGAGTTAGAAAAAGTGTTTCGCAGGAGGGATGTACGAAATTTTTCATCACAAGGTGCGAAAATGACGGTTTTACGCACGTCAAGCGGGCGGAAAAGTGGCCATTTCCGCACCGCGGGATGAAATAGTATATTGTGCAACAAGGGTCGAAAGTTGGCGATTGCGACGAGTGTGAAGTTTGCGGCCCGAGCGAAGCGAGGACTGTAATGAAACGAGTCGCAAACGCCAATTCGACCCTCTTTCCACATCATACTTTTTGTCACAAGTGCATGCATCTGCGGCACTTGGAATGGCAGTCGCGGGAGACGAATACTGAAAAGTGAGCTTATATCTCCAGGGTGGAAAACATCGAAAGAAAACTCGCAAGGGACGAAAGTGAACGGAATGCGAATGCGCCGTCATTTCACCATAGGTTCACAACTGGAATGCAATAGGCCACTTTCGGCTCGCAAGACTGCCATGTAAAGTGCCGCGATTCATGCACGAGTGACAAAAATCTTTTTTTTAAAATTTTTTTTCATATCTTTATCTGTTTCGTAAAATGATGAGGTCGTTGCGAGACTCGCAGACGCTGAGAGAGCTTTTTCGCTACGGTCAGGGTCGGGTCGACGATAATGTATCCGTCTGTTGTTTACCGTAATTCTCCGGATTCCTCGTCTACCTCGGCCAACAGAGAACGCAGGGGGGTAGGCGTGGATTGTTTGTGTAAGCCCTCGGAGGGATAATCGCATTTGCATTTCGTCCCCGTCCGCCCCCAAAAGTTGGGCTCCACCGTCGAATGGTACCGAGGTCAACCGCGTGCTCGCTCGCTCGACCCCACTGTCACGGTTCAACGAGCCGGTTACGCACATACGCGATCTTCTATACCCAGATGTATCTCTACCGCATCTATATGGTATATCCGCTGTATCCTCTTCCTGGGCTATTTTTTTATTGGTAAAAAAAATAATGGTATAAAAAACCCCGTGCGATCGGATTGTTCGTCACGGCGTTTCAATAGTGTAAAAAAAATAAATCCGTTTTCGAAATATAAAAAATCACGGGAGAAGTTCCGATTATATTTTCTCAAAATTTCAACTGCGTTAATTTCATTTTTAAAAGAGTCATCCGTCCGTCGCTTTTCGTCTTTATTATACTTCATTATAATAAAAAAAAATAAATCCGTTTTCGAAATATAAAAAATCACGGGAAAAGTTGCGATTATATTTTCTCAAAATTTCAACTTCGTTAATTTTATATTTAAAAGAGTCATCCATCCGTCGCTTTTCGTCTTTATTATACTTCATTATAGTAAAAAAAAAAAATCCGTTTTCGAAATATAAAAAATCGCGGGAGAAGTAGCGATTATATTTTCTCAAAATGTCAACTTCGTTAACTTTATACTTAAAAGAGTCATCCATCCGTCGGTTTTCGTCTTCATTATACGAACGCAATTTGCATGAGACTCTGCCCAAAAAATAAAAATACGCCGATTGTATCTCAAGAGCTTTGACGAGGCTCTCCAGAAATTTTAACACCACCGGGCATCATGAGGCAGCCAACTTCGAAGCCGCGTCGTCATCTCGCGCCGGAGAGGTAACTAGAAAAGTTTCGGATGATTAAGAGGTCTCGATGCCCTGGTTGCGGTTTTCTTTAACTTTCCCACTTCGTCTCTCGTTCCTCTCGTTGATACATTTTTTATTATTATCCTTATTAATAATTCAGGGATGCTCGACGAGAATCTGGACCGACACGTAGCTTTTCATCGCGACGGAGTTTTCTCTCATCGGGGTGTCAAAGAGAGTCGGAAAGTATCGCAACCGGGTGATAGGCAAGGTACATCCGCGTAACTGTTGAGTCATCTATGGATGAGCAATTTGTGCCCAGCCTCCCAAATCTTCCGAGTCTCTGGACGTCCTCTTGAGGCCTCTTCATCACATCCGGAGAAGTTGGAAGAGGATCAATAAAAATCGTTTATCATACCACGCGAAATATGGAGAGATTTGTTTATCGACCGCTCGCCGCTGGTCCATGAATCATCGTCGTCATCGCATGCGCGGCGCGGTGCGCGCTTCCGATTAATGGGAAGCAGACTCGCCCAGCGTTTCCAGAACGAGCGGAAGATCCAACGATAATAATTAAACGATCAAAGTCTATGTCTCTCACGAGTCCTCGTCTATCTCGGGCGAGAGACGGATCTGCGATTCGGCCGTACATAGACTCTTCACTCTTGGTATTAATTTCTCGGGCAATCGCGAAACTGCGACGAGGACGAGGGTGGCGGGGAAGCTCGAATCCAGGATCGAGATAAACGTGGAAGCCCCGGACCCTCACTGCGCCGTCGATTCGCGGAAGGCCCAATTCGATTTCAATTACGATAAATCCAGCTTTAATTGCGATCAAACGTCTCGACGGATGCTGACTCGCGGCGAACCGACGAACGGGGAGAACTGGGTGTATCGTTCGGACTCTCGACTCGCTACGATTATGTTATACGAAGAATAAAAAAATCGACTCGAGGAATTTTACGGCAAGCGAAGGTACACTGAGAGAAGTATCTCGGGGAAACTACCAAGTCATGTTCATATGGTAAATTTCGACCAGGCAATTTAGTCAACCAGCGCCGACACTAGTAATATGTGTAATTTTCACGGGCCATAGCAATTTTTATCCAACCGATATGACCATGTTTTTCGGACGTCGGGCTGACAATGTTGACAATGTTGCGTATCTGGTTAATAATTTCGTGGATTAAAACTGAGAATTTCATCGAGAAACTTTTATGTATGTGTCAATAAAAAAAATTGGATCGACATAACATGCCGGTATAACCTACAAACCTAAAACAAACCGTTCGGGATTGCGATGCCACCGATTACTATATTCTCTAGTAAGAAGTAGTTATATTTTAGAAAAAATTACGGGATGTTCGGGTAACATCTGCGATAGCGAAAATTACCATCTTTTCTAGCAGAATTTATTAAGTTCGCATATACCTGAAAGTTCTGTCCTTTTTTTACCAAATTTATGGTAATTTCTAGCAGACCCTTCTCTCAGTGTTCTTTTGTTTCACTGAGATCAGCACATTTTCTTTTGTCACGCAGTGCTGGAGTTGCGCACGCTTCGCACGTTATCACTCTTCACCTGCTAATTCAATCATCCGTAGGCGGAATGATTTATTTATCGCGATGTTGCGCGCTCTCCAGAATAATTTAAAGCTGGTCATGGGGAACAAGCAGATGAGGTATTCGATGCACTTTCGAAAATCTGACAAAAACATGATAAAGAAGTAACCTTGTATTTATCTTTTTCCAAATAAAACAGCCCCAAAAATATTTCGGTCATCTATTCGTCCTGAAATTATCTCGGTCGTCTCTATCGGTGATTCCGTCAGTGGTTTGTCACCGGCAGAATTCTCAATATTTTTGTTGCGGCGATTCATCGCAAAAATTGGTCACCTGCGGAATTCTCGATATTTTTGTCGCGGCGATTCATCGCAAAAATCGGTCACGTATGCGTGTCCTTCCTCGTGTATAATCCCGCAGGCATACACGAGGACGAATTACGACACCAACAGCGTATTCTATTCCTTTGTACAGTAATATCCTCAAATGACATGTCTTCCCGCCTTCCATTCCCATCGCAAGATCGCTGGATCGTTCATCGATTTGTCACGGGACGATCGGTCGATTAATTTCAATTGACTTCAATAATATGCCAGCGATTATTGTCGCGATCATAAATTTGTAATTCTCAAGGGTATTACAATAGTTGGGCCAATCGAATATTCGAAAATGGCTTCCGCGATCGTTGATTTTGCATGTGTACCATTGACGAGGGTCTCCCGCTTGACTAGCCGTCATCAGGGATTGATATACGGCAGTCTAGCAAAATAATTCAGCGCGCTGCGATTATGAAATACATAGCTCGATGACGTATTAATCGATTAATCACGACGCTTGAATAACTCGTGCACAATGCGCTTATTACGCGAGGCTACGGGGCTCTCTCCCTCTCTCGAAAGCACGTGCGATATGTATAAAATGCACACAACGCCGTCTCACGGCAACACACGGCAAGAGAACGAGGGAGATGGAGAGACCCGAAGCTAGTCGGGTAATTCACTGCTAGCCAACGACTACACGTTCGTCGTTCGTTCGCCATCATTCGCGTTCAGCTTTACTCATCACACTCGTCCGTGTACGACCATCCGTTCTACCTCGCGTTATTATGAACGCGTGAAAGCGCGTCCGACATTCAAACTCGTACATCATAGGGAGCAGCTGCATTGAATACAGACAAGATTTCAGGGCAGATGTGTAAAAAAAAAAAAAAAAACAGAAAATTGTCCTACGACCTACTTCCTTTTTTTGCTCACCTGAACATCTCGTCAACCTAATTGCATTTTGTTTTCGACGCAATGGAGGTCATGACTATATTGTCTCGTGATTGAAAGTTTGTAGAAATATCGATGAAACGGGAACTATGGTTATCAATAGTTACGTGCAGAGTTTTAATAAATGGCACGATAAAATTGTGGTCCTCAGGTAAATGAAGCACCAGGTACAAGATACCAATTACCAAGTGCTCCTCTATTGGATATTTTGTACCCGTTTCGTTGGCCCCTCGCTACAAAGCACCAAAAGCAATTTAGTCAGAGTCAAGTATCAAGCTTACGCAGGTAACTTCATAAAGGATTCACAACATAAAGTTCCCTAACAAACTAACAATTAATAACAGCGAGAGGAATTTCCATGTATATTCTCGCGCGTACATTTTCAACTCTCGTCTCTTGTCAAGGCGCAGTGCAGCTACACACCCGGTGGGTGGATGACACAATTAAAATCCCTATTAAGGCTGTAACTGCAAGAGACCTGGCAATAAAGCACCACTAAAACTCTCAGCCTCCACAGGACACTTACGTTTAACCTTAAAGTCAATTTTCCATCGTCCCAAGTTATATCCGGCAATGACAACAATTTCGAGATTTCGAGGTTTCGAGATTTCGGAGGGCGGATGACATAATTAAAATCACCTTTGAGGCCGCGAACGCGAGTGAAATATTGTCTGTCCAAAACGCGGCATGACGAATTTGCATTAACCCCGCGGCGCTGCGCGAAACGCTTTAAAACTTTTGGAACGGTGCAACCAAATCCTATGTTTTACAGTGTAGACGACAAAAGCGACTGGGTCGCAACCAACTGCCACGAACATTCGAAGCAACATACGGAAGGCCAAAGTCTGGCCAACGATCCGTGCAGCGCTGGCACCAGAAACTGCAGAGCACTCTCTTCCGTCTTTGGTTAATTCCGTACTTTGCGAGATATTACGTAACGCAATATGCATATAAAGGAATGAATATTCATGACGCTCCGGAGGGCGTGGGCGAAGGGACGTTGGCTGAAAGACCGTAGAAATTACTGAACAGGGCGCATCAACTGGTGTGTTGGCTGCTGCTTCGGAATCACTTTTTAATCCCAGAGCGTAATTGCAATCCGCCGTTGGCTTTCTACCGGCTGCCGCTGCTCTTGGCTTCTTCCAGTCTCCTTTTCGCAGCCATCTCTTGTATCATCGCTTTTTTTAAGAGTACTCGCAAATGCCGCTTTAATCGTATTAGGAGGGAGTCGAGGGGGAGTCAGCTCGAGGTTGGTACAAAGCCGAGACGAGCGCAACGTCTTCGGCATTGTTCTTTAATTGGTACGAACCCGAGGGAGAGTTCACTTCCGTTATTTGAGGAAAGTGCATCGGATGATTCCGAAAGAATTGCCACGGCCGGCGGAGGAGTTCGATCGGGCCGATGCGGCTGCCGCAGCATCGCCGGAGAGCAACCGGTGTAATCGCTGCGCCGCACACAGACGCAGTCCCATTCTCCGTATCGAGCACACATACGCCCGGATACCTCGTTCTCGTTACCGTATCTCTGGCTTTCCGCCAAAATCCCATTACCGAATTACCTATTTGTGAAATTTGCAGAGAACAGCGGGGGGAAGCGAACGAGTACAAGACAGCGTGGGCCGTTCGGCGGGCTGGTTGGATGGCGGACACACTACCGGAACTCGACCATTAACCCGCTGCTCGCTGGTCCGATTAATCCACCGGGTGTTCCGCTCCGCCCGCCCATTCTCGATACAAAGTCGTTAGAAAAGTCCACGAGGACACGCGGGCCCGGAGTTCGATTACAACTGGTGCACGATTATCGATATTGAATTTCACCGATGAACGGATTAACGGCGAGCGCAGTCTTCCTACGTTCAATTGTACGAATCAACGAGTGATTTAGAATATTGTAACGAATATATAGCTGACTATTCGTTGAGACACACGGTATTAGTTAGGATTGACAATGGACGGACGAACGGACGATCGATACAAGATCGATCGTCATGTAAAACAGTCTGGACTGAGACGGCTGACCGAACAGACGTATGACAGTTCATGCTCGTGATATTTAGATGGGATTGTACTAATAATATCCGCCCCCAAACTAAATACGCGCGTTATTCATTTGCCCGGTCGTTACAATATATATTTTTGATATTTGGAACGCAAAGAGTTTACGTTCAGTACAGTGGAAAGTCGGCGTGCGCTAATTTCGTTTAAATTCGAATCGAACGGAACGCATTTCACCGGCGAGCGGACCAGAGGCTGCCTAGCAGAGACGATTGTGGGGCTGTATGTGGGAAGCTCCGCAGAGACGCTCGAGGGCTTGCAACCGCACGCACACCACTTCGCTGAAGCTGAATCTGGCATGTACTGTGCGCTGTTTGGTACTCGAGGATTCTCGTCCGATTCGTTTGAAGCCGCGAACGATAAAGTTAAGGGGGCAGGGGGGGGGCATTAACTGCAACGCAACGCCCGCGGTAGTTACACCGCTGCATATGAGAGACACGCCAGATTGCGGCTTGGATAGCGTAGGTAGCGAATGGTACACAGCGCGACGTGCGTTTCACTATCGGAGACTGCACGCGAAGCATCGGGAAATATTAAATTTACCGGTTCGCCGTTTCAGATCCGTACTCAGCTATTGTATTTCGACCGCACAATACGTGGACTGCCGTCATACAAAAAAATATTCGCGACATTGTTCACCTCGCATTCACAATGAGTACTTACGTTTTTTAAGATGGATCGTGGTAGAGTCCGTGCACAGAAAAAAAAATATCATTGAATCAAGTAAAATTTGCTTGCGGGCTGCCAAAGAAGTAAAAACGTTGTTTCAATTCTACACTGAATTTGTACAATTTCATACCGGATTGAAATGATAACATGTCACCTTGACAGTCTTGCTGTTGTTGTTTCAATATCATATGGAATTGTAAGGATTGAAAGTAGAAATGAAACGAACATTTATTTCTTTGGCAGCCCGCAAGCGATTTTTTTTTCAGTGTGTCTTCATGTGAACGAAAGTCTCCGATATTGCTCGTCCGTCCGTCCGTCCGTCCGTCCGTCTAGCCTTTATGCAGACCAGTGAGCGACTGAGCGTCTGATCAGCTCAGTCGCAGCAATTTTCGCAGCAGTCGGAAAAGCGTAGCTCTGTTACACTGAGAAAAAGAAATGGTTGGATTAAGCAAATGCGCGGTGACATACGTTCAAAAGTGTATTTTGTTGGTAGAACACATATGTTTCATTCGATCAACAAATTTTGAATAAATTGAAGCAAATAATCGTTTAACAAAACAATGCTTTATTTGTACCAAACAAATAACAGCTTTGAACGTATGTCGCCGGAACTTTTGGTTAATCCAACCAATTTTTTTTTCTCAGTGTAGGTGAGTGAATCACCATCAGCTAAATAACATTCGCAGCGATTCCTTTTTTATCGTTTCCCCACTCGACTCGACAAATATTGGAGGATAGCAGGTTGCAGGTTCGTTGCTGGGAAGCAGCAGTGTATACGTTGCTTCCAGTTTGCGTAACCCCGGCTGCGAACCGTCGGTTGTTGGTTCGTAGATTAAAATATGGCTCGTTCGGGCTCTTTCAGCCACCGGACCGAGTGCTCTCGCTCGGTACGTACAATACCATCCCATATCTTCCTGTCCTGGGTTGCAAATAGTCCACGGCACGCGGGTTTCCTGTACGACGTTGAAGTTCCGGAATATACACAACGGCTTTTCCCGCTTCGCCCGAAGTACACGATTTTTCGCTGGCCTCTGGTGAAACGGCGCTCCACCTCCTCTCCCATTTATATCCCGGAGGAATAAAAAGCAAGCCGTGGAGAACCCGGCAGAAACTGTGCGAGCCCTCAAATTGCATCACACTCTCCCTCTCGTTCACCGACGGATAAACGGGGAATAGCGCGCGGAGACAAATACGATTGCGAGCTGCGGGTGAACACGTTATGGCACGATACACACGTAGGCACACACGTACGAGCGGAAACAAAACGGACACGCGAAAGCTTTGACAGATTCGCACAGCCACACAGAGGAATACCGCGTTCAGCTTAATCGAATTTATCAACCGACGGGAAAATTTATTTTTCATTTCTATTATGTCATCCGTCGGACGATATAAATATAAACTTATCCAACTGTAGATCCGACTTGTGCAGATTAACTCTCCGAACGATAACGAAAACTTTCGCGCAATTACTTTTTCCACGGTCCTATCGTTCTCCGATGTTTCTATTATCGTCTTGCAACCTCATCCATTTAGCTCGATTGGCAAACCCGAAGGTCGCCTGACAAAGTTTTTTTTTCAAAGCCGGACAGGGATTCTTTTTTTTTGGTGATACCAAATCTGATTTTTGGGCATATTAACGTCGAACCTTTTACGAGAAAAGTGAGGAATGGCATTTTGTTTTTTTTTAATTGTTTTTTTTTTTATCGAGTGGAGTTTGCTGAAATTTACAACTGAACGGTGCGTTCCACAGCGCCCCGTGGAGGCCTATCCTATTATTAATTATAATTGCAGATTGCTGAAATAAACGACAGACCGAGGGAGGGGCAACGGTAGTCGGGAACGCGTAGTTAAATCTTCCAGCGAGGCTGTTCTCGCAAGAAGATCGAGCAGGGTGCGAGGTGTGGGAAATTTAACACCGTTGATATAATGCACACACACACCGCTAGATAATAATCTCCCGTATTTTCGCCCGCAGGTATAAGGGAATAATTAAACGAGGAACGCTGATGCTGTCTGTTCTCGATGTGCCCCTGGTACACATAGCGATGTATATAGATTATGGGTAGGGAGCTCGCAGCTGGCAGAACCGAGCGTACCAGTTTGCCGGAGAAATATATGGATAGGACGGGAGATGAAACACAATACTATATATACGTGTATATACACACACATATATATATACATTTCCCGGCCTACTGTTTCTCTCGGCCTGATTAAATGTGTACATTTAGCCGTGTCAGAGTCAAGTGAGATTTGTCTGGCATTATCGGTCACGAATTATAAATCGACTCTAGACGGACACATCCCACAATCAGTCGAAACCCCCGTCCCCTCCCTGGCTGTTGAACAGTGGACAGAGTTTACGGTAGACCGGCCGGTCGTTCGGTCAAAGGTTAATCGACGATTGCAATGTAAAGGCCGAGAGGATATAACTGACTGGCCGAGCACACTGCGACGAGTACGGAGCTTTTGGCTCTTCCAAGTGGTAAAGCCCGGTATCGATCAGACACTACGGGGATTCCCCCGCGCGCCCGGTGGAAAAGTGGTAGTGCCTCGCGGTGGTCAGACCCGTGAAACGTACCTTCTCTCTGCGCGCCCATATACGGCATACCTCGAGTTTTCTCGTTAACTCCCCTGGGCCCCCTTATCGCGCTTCCCTCCGCCGGATGAGAGGGAAAAGCGTGAGAAAAAAACGAGGAGGAAAAAAAGGTAGCCGTTGGATGGATAAGAGCGCGGATGAGGGAGAGCGGGACGGGCCGGCGAGGCTTTATCGTCGGATGCCCAGGCCCTTTCTTATCTTCGACGTTTTTCAAAGTAACGTCTCGTGGCTTTTACCCTACGTTTCACCGAGGTGCCCGTCCTCTGCGCAGCGGAGCCGGCGAGCCAGTCGCGTCGTCACACGGCCGCGTTTTATCGACGACTCTGCACGTTTCCACCGGCACCGTTGTCCCACCCCCTCCTCCTCGTGTCTCATCCCTCGTCTCCGGTATCGCGAACCGCCACCGGTGTACACCTCGCGGCGACGACGTCGTGCGAGCTTTCGAATTCAACCGATAAATCTGCGACATCGCCATTTATTCCGGGAAACTTTTAACGACCCTCTCGCACCGCTCCACGACCGGAGCAACGTTCTCCAGATTCGTCGAGTGTTCTTCCACCGGCCGGAAACCATCTCGCGCTTCCCTGCTCCGGTGTTTAACGGGGTCGACCGCTTTGCATCGGCGAATCCTTTCAACCCGTCCCCCGCACTCGCTGCTCCCTGCGCTCGATCACTCGAACTCGCACTTTTCGCCTATAACCCATCGAAACTACCTCACTTTTACCGGAGTTTCTCCGATGGAGGAACTTTTGTTCCCGTCAACCTTCGCTCTCGCCGATCACACGTTTACTCGTGGCTCGAGAGGGTTCGCCGGGAATGAAATTTCCTAAGGGACGCACCCCCGCTCGGACTTTTCACGTCATTGAAGTACGGCAGCGTTCGGCCGGAATACATTGGGTGTCGACACAAACCAAACGAATATATTTTTATAATAATAATAATAATATACTGAAATGTTTCGATAATATACAGTGTTACACCACAGTGTAACCCTGTTCAGATTTTCCCGGACATGACCGGCTTCCTTATAATTTCTAACTATACTATATTGTCCGCAAAGAGTAGAACGTTGGAGTGTTGAATTGCTCCTACTATATCGTTGACAAACACGTTGAAAAGGGGAGAACCTAAGTGCGACCCGTGATTTGTGGTTGACTCTATCAAAAGCTTTCGAAGAATCTGTGGATATCGTGTTGACCTGAGCTTTCTCGCCGAAAGCTGTTGTAATGTAGGTAGTAAATAATGGTGGGTTAGTTACCGCCGACCGATCGCGACAAAAACCATGCTGCTCTTGGGCTATCACCCGGAGCGAGTATTGTATCTGAGACAACACTCGCTCCGGGATCGCAGAATGTTCACGAACCTAACATTTTTTTTCAACATTATTAATTGTACACTAATTACAATTCGTTGACATGGTGCTCACTCGTTAGACTAAGGGAGGAAGAAAGATTATCCCGAGCTCTCGAGGTTTTTGTTGCGCCGTTCCACCTTACGAATTACGCCTATCATAGCTGACTGCCGAGGCTGGGGAACGAATGTATAGGGACCATTAATCTCTTCAGAGGTTCCCTCGGGATTTTCAATCCGAAACTGCAGAAGACTTTTCCAATCAAGATAAATTTGTACTGAGCGTATTTTTAGTCGTATTCGTGATTGTTTTTTTTTTATATTGAAATTTTATATTTCGGTAGGAGTGCAAACAGTGTAGGAGTGTAAACTTGTAAAACAATCTATATCTAGTGCCAATATTATGTTTGGTCGATATATTAATATCGTTCTGTAAACGAGTTATCCTTGTGAATATACAAATAAATCAAATAAATAGTATATCGAAATCACGATTTTTTAGATCTTCTTCTTCCAAATAGAAGGTATAGAGTTTGGTACTGGACCGGCTGGATAAGGCGTGGAGAAAGGGACTTCACATCACATGCGCTCTATTCAAGGAGGTAGCTGGAATGCTGACTCCCGTAGAACGCTCTTGTGCGTTAGTTACACGCTGGGGCATACTGAAGGGGACTAGGAACGTCAAAGGAATTCTTCGGTGTTGCAATTTGGGGACTCAAAGGTCAACACGACGTTCCTGACCGAATACTTTTCTCTGACCGTGAGTCTGCTCCGCTCAGAGACACGTGTACCTCGGCATACGTGCTTACGTAGTCTGTAAAATGAATTAAAAATGAGGCCCCGATTTAGAGTAATCTGGAGGAGGTGAGGTCAATTCTTTGTGATATTGGTAAGTATCCTGAAGAAGGGATAGGTAGAGCCTTTATAGTGGCCGGCGAACACTTCGCTTGCGCGAAGCGCTCCGCCGACTCGCCATCTCGCGGCCAAGCGCGAGACTACCTGGGAGTAAGGGAGTCCCGTTTCAATAGCGTAGCTAAACATCGATAACTGGATCGATGGTTAGATGAGAAGATTTCTCGACGCATCGATCTCTCACGGGGAATAGTGATGAAGAGGTATAGTTGCGAAAGTTACCGGTAGCTGCTTCCACGCGAAGGCACTAAGTTAATTAACGTGCCGTCGGAAGGAACGGGGGGCAGGGGAGGGCGCGAGTTTTCGTCTCACCATAAACGATTTCGACGTCGCCGAGAGAACCAATAGCCTTCGAAGCTTTCAATTTAATCTTAGAGACACCACCCTCGTCTGCCGCGCATCGTCCTTCTAAATACTCCCTCCACCATCGCCCATTTACCGAGACTAATTCCAATCGAAACCGAAACGGCGGAGTTTCCCTGCTCGAGGGGGAACAGTTCCCGATGGGGTTCTTAACTCGGTATCCTATTCAAACTACACCCGAGAAACTTTGACCGGGTTCCCTTATCGTTCCGCATCTTCGCTGTTCGATCCTACTTTGTTTTTTCTTTTCGTCCCATTATGCTGCTGCCTCGCGATCGATGGAAATTGACGAACTCGCGGATACATCGGGAACGGATATTTCGCGTCGGGAGACTTTGCGAAGTTTTGATTCATCGCTTTTTCCGAGGGAAGGTAAGTTTGCCGAAAAATAGATGAGCCAACGTTGGCGTGAGAGGGAATATGAGCGGGACGAGAATTACGAGGGGAAATAGCTTCATCGTTCACGGGCAGAGGAAGTCTCCGATGCCCCGAGAGAAACACCGTTCACGAAGACGAACGGGTCAGGGAGGATATCTCTGGAGAATTTAGACGCTGCGGCGAGGCGTACGTCTCAACCGGGCGTTGTCGGCCCGGCAGTAGCTATTTTCTATTTTGTATCTACGGGCAAAATACGGAGGAAGCAGCGCGGTACCGTAACCCCTGCGTCGCAGGTCGTTGGGCGAAAGCTCACGAGCCCGGTAAATTAGAGGCACTAAATTCACGTGTCCTACGAAACTTTTTCCCGTATATTTCAACGTTACGGAGTAACGTTTTATATAAAACAGTCTCGGCCGGGTTCCACCGGCCGGCTCGTTCGAACCCTCTGCATTGTCTCCTCCACTGCGTCCCTTCATCGTCGTGCGTGCCTCGCCCGAGAACACCGTCCGCCAACGTCGAACCTTAAT
The DNA here is from genome assembly GCA_030522725.1 of Ichneumoninae sp. B BG-2022a. Classification (NCBI taxonomy): domain Eukaryota; kingdom Metazoa; phylum Arthropoda; class Insecta; order Hymenoptera; family Ichneumonidae; species Ichneumoninae sp. B BG-2022a. The sequence continues at coordinate 36,423 of JAPYZD010001721.1, forward strand.
GTCACGGAAAAGCCGTTTGCATGAATCCATTATAATTTTTATACTCGTACGCTCTCGCATACGCTGTCGCCGCGACCGAGCTTCCAAAATTCTCGTTCTCCTTCCCTCGTTTCATAACTTTTCGATTTTCCCTCTTTTCTCTTTTGTATTTATATTCACGTGCATTTGTATTCAGCTATCAAGCTCAGTCGTTCTTTTATTCAGTTCCTTTTGTACAATTTAGCTTTTTTTCTTTTTATTTGTGTGCTTCCGTCACCCAGTCTGTGTATATCCGACTTATAGCGGAGAGCGGGGCAAAACGGACCTCGATTCGCGCTGAGACTGTGCGTAATTTTTTTTCCCCACCGAAAAATTGATAAACAACAGTCCATTCCGCCTCCGGGGTTCCATTTCGCCCCGCGCTCTCCTGCGTCGAAACAAGCTGGCGCTCGGGCCGTTTTTGCCGTGTTCTCCCGGTACCCGCGCATCAAATATTCACGCGCGAGCCCGGCCGGAACGAGGCACCCGGAAACGCGTGCGTGACCGACACACCCCTTGCTCCATCGTTCGCGTATTATTCTCGTGTATAGCGGGTATGAGTGGAGCATCGGGTATCAGCCGCAAAATAATCTCGGGCTTGTGTTCACCGATCGCTTTAGCGCGGGGGGAGGGGGGAGGTTGCTCGATGGCGGAGGAGTGGGAAAGTGGAGTAGTACAAGCGTTGACGGGGATATTGCCGTGTGTTGTTCGGGCTCGGGAGAGCGAGAGGGTTGCGAGGTACGCTCCAAGGCCCGGGGCGTGGTGGATCTCGCACGCGTGGGCCAGCAATAGCGGTTGCTGGTAGCATCGACGGGGGAGAGAGCCATACAACAGGAGAGCCCGGTTTCAAAGCCGCAAAGCCGCGTGGTCGATACGTTTGATCCGTGTGTGGCCTGCGAGATTCCGCTTGTAAAGCGTCCAGCCGTACATAGCCTCGGAAAGACCCGATCGTGAACGCGATGCCACACGCTCGCTAGAGTTGTTCACAGCCCCTCGTACCGGGACTGAGGAGACAAAGCGTACCGAGAACCAGGGACGAAGAGAAAGCGGATAGTTGCGGCGGAGTAAAAAAAAAATAGAAAAAAAGAAAAGCTCATTGACTAGATACCAGTTTATAGGCTTTTGCACAGAAGCCTCGGGGCGGAGAACACAGTGAGTTAAGAGATAGCTCCGATTCTTTTCATTTTGCCCCAAAGGAGGACTCGTTGTGCGAGACTCAATGAGAGGCGGTGGAAAGTTAAAAGTTAAATAAAACGGGAGAGGCAGCCGACGAAGAAGAAACTGCTGTCACGGTTCATTTTCCCCTATTCCAAAACCCTGCCCATCCTTGGCCTCT
>JAPYZD010001722.1:0-19096 GCA_030522725.1 Ichneumoninae sp. B BG-2022a
GGGAGAGAACGAAAGAAAAAAAAGAGGATAAAACAGCGAGCGTCGATGCGGAGCAGAGAGAGAGAGCAAGTGGAGGGGGGAGGGCGGGAGTAGCGCTCTCCTTTCTTGCTCGGCACGGCGAAGTAGAGAGCGAAAGGAATCGGCGAGAGAAATGAAGAAAAAAAAAAGAAAAAAAAATGGGAAAAAAAAATTACGGCTCTGTAGCATCGCACCGGAGGGAAGCGGAGAGACTTTTTTTTTTTTTTTTTTTCGCGCCACCGAGTTCGATGCCGGCAGCTCGCCTCCGGAGCCTCTGGGGTCCCCGCGCGCGCAGCACGGCGCTTTGCCGGGCCAAGCCGTCGTCGCGCCCGGCGAAACGTATATCCTCGATGGGGACACGACCGGAGAGCCAGGCGGAACTGGCAAGGCCGAGCGGCCTCTCTGCCGAGACGCGGACGCCGCGGGTCTCCGCTCATACTGACTCTCCCCCCCTCCCCCCTCCTCACCCCCCGCCGGCCCCCGGCGATCCGGCCGACCGAGAAGCGCGACGGACGAGCCGGCTAGGAGAGACACGTGTGCATGCCTCGTATCGTATTTCTGTCTAGTATCTACCTACCGGCTTGTATTATTAGGTAGTGTACCTGCGCAAAGCTGTGTGTGGGTTTACGTGTGAGCTCCGCGTTTCTGCTCGGGGTTACAGCAAGTAGGGAGGAGCGGGGCAAAATGGGACAGCCGAGCGAAAATCGACGTTGCTTCTAGAGCGATGGGACTGAATTGCTGGGTTTTGCTAAAACGGTCGGTTTTGATATTCTTGAAAGAAACATCGCCGGGGGCAAAATGGGGCAGGGTGGAATTTTTAGGAAATTTTGGGTTGGTTTGTTTGGTTTGATCGTAAGTATTTCTCACCGTGATTGGGCGCGTGGGCGCTCGAGGATTTAAGCTTCTTTTTGGAGTACATCGAATGTCATTGTAGGTGAAGTGACTTATCCGGGAGAAACGTTGATTCGATGCGAAGAGCTAAACAAGTGACAGTTATGGAATTCGTGAAAATTCAATTTTTTTGTCATTTTTGGTTGGTCCGTTTGGCCCCATCGATACCTGTGATTTTCTGCCCTGTTTTGCCCCACTGCTCCATTTTGCCCCGCTCGTCAGTACTGATGTTTGTACACGGACTCGCGTGTGCGGCGTCTACGGTAGCCCGGGGATACTTGGATCCACTTATCTTAGAGAATCACTTGTTTACTGACGAATATAGACTGAGAAAGAATTGCATAGTAAGAGCAACAAAATACTGACTTTTTACCATAAAAAATCGTACCCAAGGAAAAAATTTACCTTTTATAGTTACAACAATGACACAAAACGATGGTAGCAGTCATAACTATAGTTTGACCAATTGAATGTGGACTAGGGCAGAGCAAGGAAAAATGGAACAGTGGGCCAAAACAGGATGACGGCGCAAAACGCAATTTTCCAACAATTTTTGGAAGCTCCATTTTATTTTAAAGATACATCCGGATTGTCAACCCCGTTTTGCCCCACTCACCACCATCGATACCATCCAAAAGTTATTGGAAAATTGCATTTTGGACCGTTATCCCGTTTTGCCCCACTGCCCCATTTTGCCTCGCTCTCCTCTACCAGAAACTATCTATATAGACGTTCTCTTCGAAATGATTCATTATAGTAGGAAATACTATCTTTTTTCTCAGGGTCTATGCCCGGTGCAAGTCAATTTTTTATCAACATGGACAAATTTTCGTTTGCTCATTTATTTATTTATTTATTTACAAATGTGTGAGTCGGTCATATTATGAATAGTAAAAACCATAAGCCTGCGAGATGCTTCTCTGGACTATTCTCTCGCTTTCCTTGGTCAATAATTTTCCAGTATCTACCTGCATGGTTGTATTATTAGGTAGCGTACCTGCAGTATAGTTATATGTGTACCTACGTTCTCTGTTTCCACGCCGGAGTGTATGGATCACTGGTGTGTATACTTCGCAAGTAGATACAGGCGTGTGTGCTCAGACACGCGTTTGCAGCGTTTGTAGCAGCCCAAGCTAGCTCAGATCTACCGTATACCTGATCAAATTATTAACGTACCGAACGACACATACATCTATGAAAATTAACCCTATACAGAGGTAAAATTTGTTTAAATTAATTAATTATTATTTGTATTAATAGATATAATAGATACAAGTATAAAACAAATAACAAACATATCTAAATTTACTATTTATTTACACTGAAAAAATTAATTGAACATTAATGTACTTTTATGTAAAATAAAAATACCAGATAAGAAGTTACAAATCTTTTCCCCGAAATTTAGAAAAATGTCGATCAAAAATCACAATTTCACCCTGAAATTGCCAATGCACATGTGTTTGAAATTTCAGAAACAGTTTATGTAACAAAGTTTCCAACATAATAATCCAATGTATATAAATATTTACAAACAACTTGCAAGATGCTGTCCCGAACTATCGACGGGCCTTCCCGAACCGACAAATTTCCACACAAAAAATGTCCATGCTCGATCCACTCCCGGCACACATATCACCAGACACCGTGCCGACTATCCGTCCGAAATATGCATGAAACGCCTAAATCATGCATGTGAGCACTGCGCACGCTCCCGACTCTATCTAATAAATATACATTTATATAAACATTAACGGTTAATTTGCAAGAATTTTTCCCTATCGTTTTGCCTTCCCAAAGCGACTAATTTCCAAAAAAAAAAAACCCATGCCCGATCCACTCCCGATACACACATCCCGAGACACCGTGCCTCCTATCCGTCCAGAATATGCATGAAACGCCTAATTTATGCGTACGAGCACTCCGCACGCTCCCGACTTTAATCTAAAATGTTGGCCGCTCTCTTGCACAGTCACCTACGCGTTGCAATGTCTCGGGTGTGGGAGTGTGGCCCTCCACACCCCGCCGGTGGCAACATGCAACCCGACGACGAGGCATTACCCGCTACAAGAAGAGACGTGGCTCATTAACGCCGTTGCTCCGCACCGCGTTCCCGTCTCTCTAACATCCCCGCTCGCTCTCCTCCCGCACTCCGGGTTACAACGCTCCATCGTACGGCGAGCCCGTGTACGTACGCTGCATGGCACTGTTATTGCTATACGTATGGCATATACAACCGACCCTTCCCCGGACAATTCTCCGCTTCCGCAGCGTGCGCATTGCTGCCGCTTCCCCGTCCTCGCACCAAACGTACGCGCTGCGCTGCGCCGTACCGCGTACGTTTCCAACCGACCGAACCCTCCCCAATCACTCGCCATACACGTATGTGCACATGTGTGCGCGTGTGTGCACGCGTTATCGCGTCGTGCCGCAGCGACATCGGTAGCGAGATAGAGCGAGAAAACAACCTTTCCCTACTCGAGAATCCCACCCACTCCGTCTCTCTCCTCTCGCCATCAACCTCGCGCAAGCCTCTCATGACCAGGCCAGCGCCGCGAGCTCGTACGTACCTACGTGCCGGGTAATCATCGGTGCTTGTACAAGCAAACGCGCGCGCGAGCCGTGCTCGACACTGCCCGACCCGACACTCTCCAACCCACCGACAGCCACCGCTCGAGTGTACGGCGTTATTGCACCGACTCTGTGTGTACCTGGCGAATATCGCCGAGTACAGTAGAGAGTCTCGTGAGGCGGATGGCATTTTTTTTTTTTTTTTTGAAAAAGGGCGGTGGGTGAGGGTGTAGGGGGAAATAGGGCGATGCATGTTGGGGCTTTTTTTGCTGGCGGGATTTTTTGACCTATAAATTTGACACTTGTTTTGTGTGTTAAGGTTTGGTACGGAAACTTTGGACAAATTGTTATAATAATAGGGAATAGTATGTTATTATTTTTATTAAATTAATAAGCTTTATTTCAGAAGTGGAAAATGTTGCTCCTCATCAATCTTGACCGATCATTCGTGCTGCTGATTAAAAAAAAATAGTCCGCAAGATAATAAATGTTTTTGAAATATTTTTTGGGGAATTTTAAGTATCAGAATGAGAGTTCACTTCCGAACAGACTTCGCAGGAGCACGAAACTCTGGTCACGAAACAAGTTCTAAAGATTTCGTTAAAAACACAGTAAAAAATAATTTGACAAAATCAGAATACGAAGTTTCGTGAAGATAATTTTGTTAAATAAGTGACAAACATCTTTCGTTCAGGTCTGAATATACAAACCCTTCCTTTTATTTCCCGTCTCAGTAACAATTTTCAGACGAGGAGCACGAAACTCCGGTAAACGAAAATCGGCCAAGGATTTCGTTAAAAACAGAGTAAAAAATAATTTCGCAAAATCGGAATACGAATTTACGTAAAGATAATTTTGTTAAATAAATGACAAACATCTGTCGATCAGGTCTGAATACATAAACCCTTCCTTTTATTTCCCGTCTCACTAACAATTTTTCAGACGAGGAGCACGAAACTCCGGTAACCGAAAATCGTCTAAGGATTTCGTTGAAAAGACAGTAAACAATAATTTGGCGATTATTAATATAACTTTGTTAAAATAAGTGACAAACATCTTTCGATCAGATCTGAATATACAAAACCTTTCATTTATTTCCCGTTTCACTGACAACGTTTCCTAGTACTCTCGTTTCCAAAACCATCGCCGGATGGCTCGGTCCGAAATGTAACAAATAAAAATGGTCTGACAATACGTTCTCGTGAAAAGAGTGGAAATTCTGTTAACCGGAAAGTTGGTCGTTCCTTACCACGTGAACTCTCAAGGTGCTCCACTGTACGTCCGCACACGTGCGCGAGGCTCGAGCCTGTGCGTCGCGGAGAGCTATTCGCACGGTCCGGAGTATGCAAATGTCGAGTGTGCATAGTCACGCATACACGAAGACCCCACCCACATCGGTCCTAATACTCGAGTGCCTCTTTTTATATCTTCTTCTTCTCGTTCTGCGATAGTCGGAAGTTCAATGGAGCCGCGACTATACCGGCGATAGGCGCGATTCCAAACGCCGGGCTTCCGTCCGCCTCTCCCTCCGACTCCTCCGGGCTGCTTATTACTTTTGCTTCAATCCATCCTCTTTCGCCTGCCACCCCGGCTGCACCGGGAACTTGTCGCCCCACGCGTATCGCGGGCATCGCGGGCATCGATCTGCACGCGAGATTACCCGCCGGTAGTCGACGTTCGTGCCGGCGACACCTCCCTCGTTATACAGCGACGTGTGTGCATGTGTGCATATGTGTGCATGTGTGCACGCGCGTGTGTTCACGGCGGATAGAGCGGAGTACGTGTGTTGTATATTTCACGCTATTAGCGACACGGGACGCGGTCCGCGCGGCTTTGAGACGGAATAGCGAAATGGCATAAAGGTGGATCTCTCCGTAGGCGAGAGCAGAGATCTGCATCGGGGGCTTTGGAAGAATTATCACCGTACGTGGTCGGGGATCGGCGGAAACTCGACTCGGAGCCACCGTCGGAATGTTTCTGGAGCGTTTGCGCCCACTTCCGTTTGATGCGGAAACTTTCTCGCGCGGCTACTCGACGATCCGTGTGTGGAGCTGTGGGTATGGCGGTGGGTATGGCAGACGGAGAGGAAGTATAGCGGATTCGGTACTCTTCAGGGTCGCTTTTTTTTGTCCACGTCTCGATATAGGGTGAGTCAAGGTGATATGGCGACGCTAATATCTTTTAAGACTAGAACTCATGTGTGATTCTTTTCTACCTTCTAACTCATGACTGGGGTACATATGTACCCCAGATTCTTCAACGTAGAAGGGTTCTATGAGCAGTAAGTGGGTTTTGCCGCCCACGAATCTCTTGGTTTTTTTTATAAGGAAGAGTATGCGGCAAATTTGATTTTATTCAAGTTTGGGGGTGATAATCATCTTTAAAGTCCAAAATGTAACGAAAATTGGCAAAAAGGGCACTTTTTGTGGAAAAAAATTGTAGTTTTTAAAAAAATGGTCCGATTTTCAAATTTCGGACGCCATTTTACAGGGGACACATCAGGCTATTAAGGAAAAAATAATCCCATTGTATTGTATGGTTTAAAAAGTAACATGGAAAAAATCAATGAAAACAGAATCAAAATTGGTTTTGTATGGGTTTTGGGTCAATTTCCACTTTAGTTTCTGGAGCGTTCGTGCCCACTTCCGTTTGATGCGGAAATTTCTCTGCGCGGCGATTCGACGATCCGTGTGTGGTGCAGTAGGTATAGCAGACGGAGAGGGTGACGGATTCGGTACTCTTCAGGGTCGCTGTTTTTCCCCCCGAGTTTCGATTCCTTCGCCGGCATGTCGAGGTAGATCCACTTACCGGGGACTGCGCTTACCTCCAAGGCGGATCGTAAAAATAGACGAACCGTGAACGATACGGAAATAGTGACGATTCGACGCAGCCTTCGGGAAATTGTAGGGTCTGGAACGTACGCGACCTTGCTCTCGAATAGCAGATATTTAACAAATAATGAATCGGCGGCTTCGACGTTTGTTGAGTCGCGACAATCTTTAGCGATCGAGGGCGGTATTTTTTTCCATTTAGGGCGAGATAAGAAATTGCATAGATAGGGGTGTTATTTAGGACTTCACAAAAATCGAATGGCTTTTTTGTGGGTGTAAAAAACGCATTTTAAATTCTGTACAGAATATCGAATGGATTTTTTTAAGGGTGTCAAAAAATCGTTTAAAACCCTTGCAGAATATCGAATACATTTTTTCAAGGGTGTAAAAAGGGATTTTATTATTCAGGGTTCACATTTTAAAAAAAGTTAAAACATTCTTTAAAAAGCATTCCCGCTCTAAAAAAAATCCCTATAAATCCTGAACACAATATCGAATACATTTTCATAAGTTTTAACTTATAAATTGATTTCCTCCTAATTTCTTCGTCCTCCCAATTTTATATCTTTATATCCGAACACATGCACTGTGCCATTCGCCACAATGCGGCTGAATTTTCCTTCACCACAGGCACGGTTACCGTGCAGTCCGTATTTAGAAGGTGGATACTGTACGAGGGAAGCGAAAGTGGCGGCATGGGAAACCCAGCCAGCCTGCAGTATTGCTCCGAGAGCCACACGAGGGTCCGTGTGCATGCATGCACTATGTATACCTACTTCCTCGAGCATTTTGGCCGAGGCAGAGCGAGCCCGTGGAAAAGCTCGTATCGACCCCGGTCTACGTTCCCAGCAACGCGGAGCCACACCGTCCTTCACCGTTATGTTCCGCCATCCGCAACATTCATGTCCAAAAGCCCTTTTCGTCCCTGCGCTTCTATTACTATAGCGGGCCGGCACTATATTCATTCGCACGGTATCCGCGTGCATAGTGCACGACGCAACTTTCAGCAAGGCAGAGGAATACCGGTGCGAGAGGAGGTCCTGAACCGGGGAGACGACCCTGGCTGTTCGGCCCTCGGCGCACCATAGTGGCTCGCAAGCTCGACCATGCTCTTCCACCCCGACGCTCCGGCCCGATGGACCTCGAACCTTCGACACCTGGCGATGCCGGTTGGTAAACAACCGGTTAAATGGGTTGATGAGTCACCGGTCGACCGAGCCCCCCTTGCAAACCATATTTTAGCGTTGAAAATTTTCTTCTTAAAGAAATAACAAATTTATGACGTAGCTACATCACAAATTATCACAAGTATAAATAATCTTGATACAAAACTTTGTATCAAGATTATTTATGTGGGTTCATGAAACTTAGAGGGAGTCCAACGATTTCGAAAATGCAGGATTTATTTTATTCTCTAGGTTAAAAAAAATGGATAAAAAAATTACTGTTTGCACCGTGAATAATTTCTCGGGTTCGAGTATTAAAAATTGGAGCACAAGTTTCTCTTTAAGAAAGAACGTAAAAAAAAATTCTGACAATTTTGACCATCGGATCTGAAGATTTTTTCGGTCCATCGGAATACTGTTGTGAATCATAGATTGTGGGGGTTTTTTGATAAAAATTCTTTTTCACCGAGAAAAATAAATAAAACAGCGTTTATTATAGACCGAAATTGATGAACGGACCCTTCCCGGCCGTTACCTCGTCTCGGGGCGATTCGAGCGTCTTGTACGTAGGTATAAAAATCGGCAATATCACCTTGAATTAAATTTTTCACCCGAAGTGAAACATTTCTCAGGTACGAATATTAAAAATTCAAGGATAAATTTTTCTTAAAGAAAAACAATTCCGAAAATTTTGACCTTCGGATCTGAAGATTTTTTCGGACGATCGGAATACCGTTGTGAATGATCGATAGTGGACGATTTCCGATAAAAATTCTTTTTCACCGAGAAAAAATAAATAAAACACCGTTTATTATGGACCGAAATTGATGAACGCACCCTTCACGGCCTTTAACCTCGTCTCGGGGCGATTCGATCGTCTTGCACGAAGATGTAACGATCGGCGATATCAGGCTGAATTACTCCGCCGATGTGGGTTGTACAAAATGGATATAGGTGCCTTCCGCGCGAAGGAGGGAAAGGGCACGAAGGGATATGGCCGGTGAACGGCGAGGCGGTCGAAAGTATATAGGCGGGCGCGTAACTTTAACGGGGTTATCCTCGCTAAGTGGACTAGCTCCCTGGCGCGTATAATGCTGGTAATATCCAACGTTAACCCTTAAATGCAGACCGTGTTCGCGCTCCCCGTCCGGCGCGTAGACTGTAATCACGGAAAATGCCGGGAAGCCGCAGTTCCTCTCGCCTGCACACTGTTACACACGTTACAGTGTCCTATGTACAAGTGCACGTATAATACAACGCGTGTGGGAGTGTATGGCGGGCGTGGACACGTTTGGTAGCAATAGGAATCAACTACCTGTTAACCGGCCGCTATGTATGTCTCATGCGCGTGTATATCACCCTCGCCTATAGCCTACGTGACGTGCTTATCGCGATATTTTATTTACGAATTTTCTCCGATTATACTGCCGATACCGATGACGAATGGGTTGATTTTTCAAATTGAAGGGTGACACGACTTTACACTGCCGTAGCTGACCCCGATATTTAAAATTCATTCGCAGAATTACACCGGTACAGCGCCAAGTGCCATGCAACTCAATTCTAGGCGAGGTAAAAAAAGGTTTTGCACATTTTCGCGCGTGATTTCTGGAAGACTAGGGAAAACCTGGAGAACCTGGAAATCGTAGAGAATTTTGGGAACAGCTCTCTTGAGTTCTAGTAGACCAGGGAAAACCTGGAGAACCTGGAAAACGCAGAGAATTTTGGAGGACGTGTGGTTGGATCGGTTTAATGAATGGACCACTTTCGTTCCTCAGCAATGCAACGAGGCATCGTGACTACTGTGCGTCAAGCTTTTTTGTAACGAAGTCGTCAACCGAGCATTTCGAACATTTTCTCTCAGCGGTCCAACAATGACGCTTCTCCCTCCAATGAGTCTGGAAAATCGAAAGAAAACCTGCATTTATCTTCACCCGATTCAGTAACCAAGAAAAACCACGAAGAAAAAAATGCCCCCATCGTTGCTTCCCAAAACACATAGTGACACACACGCGGTAGAGAAAAGCCACCGGCTCTCGTTCTCGCGGTCGCGGTGGGTTCCTGATAGTGCAGAAAATTATGAAAATGCGGGTATGTCAGAGTTACGCCTGTCCGTGTGTCCGTACGTGCGGGTCGGCCGGCTCTCGGTGAGCCTCGAGGTTTCTGGTGCTCCGCTGCGGGTCGTTCGTTGGATCGTGGGAGAGCGGTGGCTGGCAGTGGCACGAGGACCATTAATGATGCATAGCCCGTTGGCGCTAGCCCGGCAGCAGTCATAATGACCCAGGCGACTGGGTGGCTTGGCTAGCCTCGTTCGCTGTGTTTCGCTCGACGCGGCTCTCCGGCTAGGTTCGGCGGTGCTGTTACCGCCTCTTTCCACTGGCGTGACTCTGTGTCGCTTCCGAGCGACGGCGGTGTCGCTAGTGAGCTTTCGCGCGGACACTGCCAGTGTCGAAAGCCCAGCGAACGCCGCGACTCACCCACATAGCGCTTCGTGTATGTACACGAAAACTCTCTCGCGCCAATGTCGGGCCATTGTATGTGCCGCACATATGTATCGCGGAGCTCCGTGAGTGCGCGAGACTATGTGCGACAGAGTCTCGTAGCTTTGCCGCTGCTACTGGTACTGCTGCTGTAAATGGCACGCACAACTCGCCCGGTCCCTTCCTCCTCGCCCTCCCGGTAACGTCGCGCCGTTATTATCCTTATTTTCGACCATTACACGTGACCCGACGCCTGTTACGACCAGACCGTGCCCGCCACCTCGTAACCCATACCCCACCCCGGTCACCATGTAAATATATTATGCGTAGAGTCGCGGGGCCCAACCAAAGACAAATCCAAGAAAATGTAGGAACGTAGAATGGAAAAAAAATTAGATGCGTCGAGGAAGATTTTTTTTTTTTTAATATATTCAATATTATTTTTTTAACGCCACTTTTCGGAAAAAGCATCTTTTACCTTTTCACGGTGTATCGCAGCCAATTTCACAGTGTCTCTACTGACATTTGGTGCAATAATCACCGAACACATAAATAAAAAAATTATCATAAATTACGCACTCGACCTGATTTATAATTTTTAATTCTTATCGAAATCATTTATACTTTATATTGTATTTATTATACTTATTATATTTTCTTCGGGACCGATAGGATTTAAGTTTGCGGTGTGCTCCTGGTGTAATCCTAAGGTCCACTGTAATTATATAAAAGACAAATCATATTAAAATATAAATTGAATTCTTAGAATTCCTTACAAGAGATTTTTCCGCCTATTTCCCATATAATGTTTTATGAAGGATTTTTCGGCGGACATGCGTCTTTGTTATTCTTATCTCCCACCATTAATATACAGAACATAGCAGGAGAAATAACAACGTAATCAAGTACAGTAAACTTTAAATATATTTCATTCCTATCTTAACCGTCAGAGATTTTTTTTTTAATTGCCGGACTGTTGCCTAATTTTTTTATTTTTTCGAAAAACGTTGCGGCCGATGCTGTCCAGTGCTTCGCACACCGCAGACAGAACCGCGGTGACGACGGCTGTGTGGTGTACAGGATGTGTCCTAGATTCCGTTCGAAACAGCAAAAAAAAAAAGAAAAAAAGAGGGATAAAAAGCTTTTAAAAAAGTGTCACCGAGCCCAGCGAGCGAGGGCGATCGAAGCTGAACCGCGGCAGTGGCAGCGTTGCGTTTGGCCACTCGCGATTTTTTTTCTTCTCCCTTTTTCTCTCTCTCTGCTTCCACGTCTAGTAACAACGAAAGAGATACGATCGGTGCGCGTTGAATTATTTACTCGGGCATCGATCTCGCTCGCGTGGCTGTCACTTCCCGCGGGAATTGTAGTAACCCGTAGGAAGTATGTTTCCCGTCGGTGATGGCTCTGCGCGTTGCTCGCAGGACGAGAGGAACGAGGGCGCCGAGAGCGCGAGGATCTCTTGCCGAGAGTAATCGCGCATTTAATAATAACACGCCTACATGGCACCGCATTTATATGGGTGTAATATCGGCGGATGAGAAACCGAAGGTCGTAACTCGAACTCTTTGAGGCGGGAGTTACGCCCTTCTGCTCCTCAGTAGCCGTGGCTGCTGGAGCAATCGTCGCCGATTTATTGGCCCGACTGCACAAGGACGTATTTCCCTGCCTCAAATTCCGAGAACTGTAAGGACAAGACATTGGTCAAAGTTTTTTTAATATTAGACAATTTCAGGTTCTCGAAATATCGAATAAAAAATATTAAACCGGAAGTGAAAAAAAGATTGACAATGAAATAGTTAAAATAAAAATCTTTGGGGCATGTATATGATGATGTAGATATTTTTCCTGTATTTGTAATGATGTTTTTGAGAATTTGTGGAAATTTCGAACAAAAAGAATATCAAACCAGAAGTGAAAAGATGTGAAAACACAATGTAAAGAAAAATCTTTACAGTGTGTCTATAGTGATACGAATTGATTGACCTTCGATATTTGTTGCATACCTATAATGATCAATGTAATATTTTTTGGCATTATCAAATGAAAATAATATTACACCGGAAGTGAAAGAAAAAAAGATCTCGAAAACTAATTTTTTCACGAAAACAAAGCTTCGTTTATGAGGAAGCAAAATAGTAAAAAACACCCTTTTATAGCATGTATAATGATGTAGGTATTTATAACATATCAATAACGATCTACTTAATATTTTCTGGAATTACCGAACGAAAATAACATCAAACCGGAAGTGAAAAGAAGGTTTAAAAAGAAAATCTAAAGATGAATCTTTACGTTATGTCTATAGCGATAAAAATTGAAATTATAATCCATGTCGACATAACCGATGATATAAATATAGCACATTGCGCATAACGCGAATGCATTAATACCTTCAAAGAGGAGTCCCGATATAGATAGAGGATCGCACTCGCGTTCCCCTCGTCCCGGAGACACGTACACGTATATCGAAATATACGGTAGATACAGCATGTACAAGCTTCGTAGGTACCGTCGGCGCATTTGCATAGAAGCGTCAGCCAGGGTTTATGCTCCCCATTAATTATGCGGCGGGTCCAATGAGCCGCGCGCTGTGCGCGCAGCTACCTATTGCTGCACCGACGTACAGGGTACGCGATACATACCTAACTAGCGTTCGGTTTTGCTGGCCGACTGGCATGCACGGTACTCCGGGAGTTCGGACACTCCTCCGAGTCGATTTGACGAGAGTCCGAGACTCGCGATCGTACACGGTCGTGAACCTCGTTTATGTACGGGAGGGAGGGGCAAAATGGATCAGTTCGTCGATTCGCGAAGTTTTAACGATTCACCCAACATACTTTAACGTTTCTCACTCAGAAAAAATTAATGTGCTCTATATGGTAAAATATGGGGCAAAATGGACCTTCGTGCAATTGTAGAGAAAGTTAAGACATTTTCATTCCGACAAATTGATGACGTTTTAATCCTTTTCCAGACAAAACATGAATTTAAGAAATATGGAAAATAATACAAAATGAAAATTACTTCGCAGATATAGTGTTTTCTGGTGCAGGATGGGTTTCAGATGATTTTGGATGATTTTTGCGAAGATTTACTGGTGGGGGGGGGGGCGTACCGAGAGCGGAAGAGTTTCCTTCGATATATTTTAGACTTCATTTTGCCCCACTTTCCCCCATACATCCATCCATACATACATATACATGTACCCACACGCTAATTATAATTAATGTAATTTACCAGTGCGAATTTTTCATTACACGCATTTCTAAACGTATCCATTTTGCCCCACTCTCCCTTATATAAAAATATTGAAACCCCCCACGGTGATAATAAGTCGTGCATTTTCCGACTGCGATACTTTCATTACATGTGTTTGAAAACGAGTCCATTTTGCCCCACTCGCCCCTATACATACATACATCCATCCATACATACACACATCCATACATATATGTGTACCCACACCGTAATTATAATTAATGTAATTTACGAGTGCGATTCTTTCGGTAAACGTATTTGAAAACGTGTCCATTTTGCCCCGCTCTCCCCAATACACACACATATACGTGCCCATACGGTGGCAATAATTCCTGCAATTTACGAGAGCGACCGCCTTCGCGAGGACGCACGAGCCGAAAGGCGCGAAGGCGTAAGCGTTCGTGGGTGGTTGGAGATACGTGTGTACAGAGAACACACGTCCGGCAAACGGCGGCGCGCATATACACGGGAGTAAAACGACGGAGTACACACAGCGGTCGAGTACCGTCGGGCGCGCGAGGTCGTAGTTATCTTATCTATCGCTGGCCTGCTGTGGGAGTAACAGCTCGGAGCCGATCGCTCGGGGGAGCAAAAGAGATACGTACTCGTGTGCGGTTGCAAGAGCGGCGGGGAGTTCGCGTCTGCCGGAGAGCGACGAGGTCTGAGCGCAGCCAGGCAACGACCACTTCTTATCGGCGCCGGGCTCGCATTTGCCACGCCGCCGATGAACCTCGGGGATTATACCTGTACGTGCGACTCGGGGCCGCGTCGATCGAACACCCTTGGCAACCGCGATTTCTCGTATTATTTTCGCACTCCCGTACACGACGCGCTATTCGATCTGTAAAATTGATCAATCCGCGAGAGCCCGATACGAGGCCGCGTTCACACATTTGTCTCGCACTCCGCGCCGGGCCGCATCTTTATCGAGCGACCACTCGAGGAATCCTGAGTGGCCTCGCGACGCTCACAAATTCCTCCGGGGGACAAGACTCGAAGCGATTATTCATAACTCAGGGGGGATGATAAATATTTTTTTGATAATTATCGGCGCGATGCATTAATTGATTTATTTGCACGGGCTGCAGACGGCTCGGCTCGTTAATCACCTCGTGGACTTTTATTCTTAATTCGCTCGGTGAAAAAGTACAAAAAAGTTATCGCGATTAACAAAAAATTTCGGTATTTTTGTTTTTTATTTTACAACACCTTTCGGCAATTTAAATAACATTTTGGCTTCCTCCTTATAGATTGGAGGATGAGGAAATTGATTAAAAATAACACTCGAGGTACTTTTTTTTAAGTGGAATGTGTGCAATAGGTATTTCGTTTATGTGGGCTTCTTTACATTTATTTCAAATTTGCACATAGCTTCCTGTATGAGGAAGCTCGAATCGATCAGTGAATGTTCTGACAGAGAAAGCTGTGCGCAAAATAGTGATAACAGAGGAAGACATGTAAATTCCCTGTAAATAAATTTAGTTTGAAAATTAATTAACAGTATTGGAAGATTTTTTACATAAACTGTTTCTGAAATTTCAAACACATGTGCGTTGCAATTTCACAGTAAAATGTGTATTTTTCATGAACATTTTTGTAAACTTCAAGCAAAAGATTTGTAATTTTAATATCCCGTATTTTTATTTTGCAAGCAAAGTACATTAATGTTTAATTAATGTGCGCAATATTAGCAAATTTTAAGTTCCAGTATATTAAAAATTCATTTTTACAGTGAATTACATTGCACGTTTTTTAAATATACCAACCTAACAAATTTTCATCCGTATACCAATAAATAAAAAATGTTAAAAATACGATTCGTCAAAGGAGAAAAAAATTGAAAAATTGTGGACCTTGCCAGAGATGTTTCTCATATGTGCGAACCTTTTTCTTCAGCGAGTACGATTGTACGTGAGAAGATAATTTCAGAAAAAAAGTTTCTTTGCGTCGTCGCTCTCTGCGAATAAAGTCCTGATTACGTCACTGCTCTCTCCACTTGTTTTAACCCGGCGTACTTTAAAGCGCACGAGTGGATCTGGTTAAGCTCTTCGAGCTTGTGTGAGTTGCGCGATGTTGAGCGAGCGGGTACTCACACAATGTTGTCCGACTCGAACGGCGTAACAGCGCAGTGTATCGCGTGTACGTTCGTACGCCGACGTGCGAGAGGAGGCCCACGCTCTTTCGCGATAGGGCCGCGACCGCAGCCGTTTACAGAAGCCGCACTTAGTCTACAGCGGCGATAGCGACCAGGGTGGTCTTCTCCGTACTATCTGGGTCGTTACACCCGCACTAGCTCACGTCCCCAGCCACGCGTATCTTCGCACGCATACATTCGACGCTCTCGTTGCGTGAAATCCGTGGAATTTCCGGAAGTCAACAGAGATTGTTCGAAATGCATTTCGGCGGCTCAAACTTCCGCGTACTTTTGATACCAATCCAATCGCGCAAAATTAAAGTCGAACTTAAATTGATAGTCACGTTGAAACTTCAGGTCAAACTTGGGCTGCCACTACGTTCAAAGTCAGGCTGTCACTAAGTTCAAAGTTGGGCTGCAACTAAAATTGAAGGTTTAGTTGTCACTTAAGTTCAAACTTGGGCTGAAATGTAATATCAAACTTGGTGTAATGAACTTGGTGAAATGTTTTCGCTGCCTTGAAAATGAAAAGTTGGGTTCAGATTTACGTTGAAAGTTGCGTTGAGACTTTAGTTGAAAGCTGGGTTGAGACTTAAGTTGAAAGTTGGGTTGCAATTTACTTTGTCAGTTTGGTTGACACGTAAGTCCAAACTTGGGCTATCACTTAAATTAAAAGTTGGGCGGCAACTAAAATTGAAGGTTTGGTTGTCACTTAAGTTCAAACTTGGGCTGAAATGTAATATCAAACTTGGATCGAAACTTAAGTTGAAACCTACCGTCAAATGTAAGTTCAAGTTTAATCTTGACATAAGACCCGAAATATTGGTTCAAACCGGATGTCTTTACAAATAATTTTCTGCCTTGAAAATGAAAGAGACGGGAAAAAGTTTTCTTCGCCCGATGTAAATATCCCGAGGCTCCCGCTCGGATGCTGCGACGAATTGGCGAGTGCAGAGAGTAACGATAGATGTATTACCGACAATAACTAAGCACGCCGAGAACGAGGAAGAGACGCGAGCGAAGACTTCGCTTCCGTCTATATCCGTGCGAGCTTGTGAGTATGTTAGTGCGAGAAAGCTTCTGGATGAGGATCGGGGGGAAAGAGAACGGTGTAAAGCGCGACGGAGACAGAAATAGGAAGAAAGGAAGAGTGAGTAGAAAACGCGCACGCGACTGGCGAGGGTCACGCGCGTCAAGCGCCCCGCCTCTTCCTCCCTCGACGTCCCCTTTCGTTCTTTAAGCGCATACCAGCCACGGATATAACTATAGGCTACGTCTACTCTCGTCACACGTCGATGCAAAAAGTTACTGATCACGTATACACACATGCATTTGTACAATACACCGATCGACCGCGTCTACGTCGCGCTTACGCTCTCCAGGGATTTTATGACGCCGGACAATACCTCAATAAAAAAGAGAATTCTTTTTATTTACTTATTTTTTTCGGAAGTCACCGGAGCAGAAAATTTATAAATAGTCGATCCGAAAGAACAATCGATGATAAATGAGGCGCGTGAAAAACATAGAGCTGCGTAGACATGAATTAATCGCAATCTCTGTTCTCTTTTTTATGGTGTATTCTATATATATATAGTGTATTATGTATTAGTGCGAATTTTGTAATCTATAAGCGACGGATCTTTTACATATACATTTATTTTATTTTTATTTTTTTCTCTTATGTGCTAGTGTTAAGTTTGTGAAATTTATAAGAGGCGGGTCTTTCACTCACATTGTTCACTGGACAGTTGGTTTCGTATCGTCTCTATAATTGGGCCCAGCCCGTTATTAATAAAATAAATAAATAAATAAATAAACTGAGTTAACCCTTCAAGTACTGGCGACTTTGTAGCTGCGCAAACGACCATGTCTTTCTTTTAAGCACAAAAATGATGGGGATGTTCGTAATAAATGTTCTTCTGCGTTATCAAATTTAAAGAAACAAATTAAATTAAAACTGTGACAAAACCCTATTTTCAAAGATTACAAAATATTCTGAAAAAAATTCATACGTATTCAGAAAAATAAACGAATCATTTTTATAAAGCAAAATATTTAAGTTGCCGGGTAATTTGATGAATAATGATTTTTATCTTCAATTCGTTGATAACAAATTGGAATTATTATTTCACAAAAACAATCTTTGCAGCACCTCCCATTCACATGATTTTTTCCAGATCTTTATCCCATCGAGAAGTGCTCGAAATTTCCTCTGCAACTCACGTATGGCTTGACTGTACCGCTGCGACGACCTCAATGTAACCATTGCTCGAACGATGTATCGCACACGCTTCCCATACATTACCTACATATCCGCTATTTACATCAATCAAATAAAACAAAAAAAAACAAAGTTTCCTCCACGAAGAACCAAAAAGAAAAAAAAAGGAAAAAACAAAAATTGCATACAAAAAATATGAAATCCGCAGGAACAAATACCGCGTATCTCGGTAGCGCGGAATGAGGAAACCCCGCGAGATTCGGGTACCGCGGCTCCGCATACACATCTCCGCAGCCTCGCATCCGCTATCTACATCGCCGTCGTCACAGCTCCCAGTTCTTTGTCTTTTTTTCCGTTTTTTATTTATTTTTTTATCACTATTTTTTTTTGTTCCTCTTTCGCATTTCCACGGCTTCCCTTTGGTCGTTCGCTCGGCAGCGGAGCGTCGTACGCGGCGCGCACACACACCCGCGCGTCCAACACGCACGTGCACACACACACACACGCGCGTCCGACACGCACGTGCACACACACACGCGCGCTCAGCCGTCTCATGCTGCGGGCGCGGAAACGCCTGGCGTTTGCGAACATGTACCATATATACTGTATTATACATATACATATACATGTATATATACATTATATACATATATACATATATAGACGGCGTGCACATAAAGCCCGGGGGATTCGCGCGAGCTCTCCCGTTTCTAGCTCGACTGCTGTTTCGCTCTAGCTCGGTGGTTCTGCCTCCGGTTCTGGCACTGGCACGGAATAGAGCCAGCGGCGGCCCGCCTTGAGTCTCGACAGGATCGTCTCTCGGTGCACCCGGATAGCTGCACCGACGGCTCTCCTTCTGCTTGCCACCGCGGCCGCTTCTGCCGTTCGAGGGAGAAGCCCGGAGTATAATATAACGAGGACGTAAACCAGCCCCGGCGCTTTCTCGATCCCCCCGAAGCTCTCTCGTATTCTTCGTGCTGCCGTTGCTCGCGGAAAGAACGGCTCTCGCCCCCCCCCCCCGCCTCCCCGGCCGAACGGAAAGGCGTCTCGATTCCATCGGGCTTTTCCTACGAGCTTTCACGAGAGAAAACGGAGAATAGACCGTGTGCGCTATTCTCATGCTTACTTCCCTTTCGCTCTTCGAGCTTTCGTTCGATGCTCCCGTTTCATTCCTCTCCCACTCCTCGTTCGGGCCCGCCTCGCTCCCGCGGACCGTTCTTGGATCTTGGGTAGTTTTATTTTTTTAATCCACCCGCGCATCGCTTTTCCATCGGGCACCTGCAAGGGAATTTCACTTCTTCGCGTTGCTGAGGATACGCGCGCGGAAAAGAGTTTCCGCTTTGCGGAAGGTTTCTTGGGGACGAAGGTTCGCTAACTTTTTTGATGCCACGTCGTATGGGGAGCATGTGCGGAGAGGGCGGAGAGGTTTTTTTGTAGCGGCGAGGGAAACTGATTTTTTTAGATGAAGGAATATTCGCTTTTAAGTCGATACACCGTTTTTTTTTTTTTTTTTTTTTTTTTGT